>MQRK01220018.1:0-13597 GCA_001938485.1 Girardia tigrina
ACAACCGCCTTGGATCACTGTATCCGTTGCTAATGAGAAACGTCCCTTGGTTACCGTCACTATGGTAACCATGACCTTGGTTACCGTCACCCAAAAAAAAAAATTGAAAAAAAATTTTTAAAAAAACCGTTGCCATGGTAACCGCGACTGTTGCTAAGGTGATCGCGACCGTTGCCATGGTAACCGCGACCGTTGCTAAGGTGATCGCGACCGTTGCCATGGTAACCACGATAACCTATACCGTTGCCATGGTAACGGCTGGGGGGGGTGTAGGCCGAATGCCCATTTTCCCCCTACTCTCATTTTATACATGAGTTACTCAATTAGTATATAAAGGCTCATAAATGTCATGCACATACTTTTAGCTAGTTATATGTGAATATATTAGGTTATATAAGCGCACACCTTTATTGTCTTGTTTGCTGGTGCATTTATATATGTCTACGCATGGTCAGTCAGTTATATTCGAATTGTATGTACGTCTCTACAACTGCATAAATTAGCATTTTCATTGTTTTCAAATCGTTTTATAAATTTTAAATTTTTTTGAATATGCAACGTCCAACTAGAATAGCTGCAATTGAGGCGAATAGACACATAGCAATTGGTGATGATATTTTTGAAGGTTTTATTTTGAGTTATCTTTTATAACATATAATCATTTTTTACTTGACCAGATGATGAAGAAAAGAAGAAGATTTTTCAGAAGATGATGAAGTTATTTCACATCCAAGAGAGCAAGGAAGTAGTGACGATGAATTAGAAGTGGTAAATAATGATAAGCAAGGCGTTATGATATCTTGAAATGGCATTGACATTTTTGCAACAAAGTGCCGATCAAGTTATAAGCCCGGAGCAGTTGCCACAGTTGATGAGCAATTGATAAAGTTTCGTGGACGTTGCCAATTCAAAATGTTTATTCCAAGTAAGCCGGGTAAATATGGTATGAAATTTTGGGTTGCAGCGGATGCAGGGAATTCATATTGTGTCAACCTTCAAGTTTACACTGGTCGACGTGGTAGTGAACGTGAGGTGGGACAAGGTACCAGAGTTGTACTTGAATTAACTGAGCATCCGACAAACACAGGTAGACACGTCGTTGGCAATAACTTCTTTACAAATATTGTGCTTGTTCGCGCTCTATTGGCATGTTGCTCGACTTACCTAGGGACTGTTCGTAAAAATAAAGGTGAACTGCCTATGCAAATGTTACCCACGCGACAACGACAGGTTTTGTCACGTACCTTTGGATTTCAACGGGACTGCACAATTGTTTCATACGTACCAAAGCCAGGAAAAGCTGTAGTGCTTATGTCATCATTGTACCATGATGACTTGTGTGAGGAAGATGTTCCTTACAAACCCCACATGATTCTGGAATACAACTCACAGAAAGGTGGGGTTGATATTCTCGATCAAAATGTGCGGTGCTACTCATCAAAACGAAAAACGAATAGATGGCCATTTGCATTGTTTTGTAATTTATTGGATATTGGCGCGTACAATGCTTTCGTGCTCTATACAGCTGTACATCCAAATTTTGCAAATAGATTTAGTCATCGTCGACGCATGTTTCTATTACAACTAGCGACCGAATTGGTGAAAGTTGATAATCCACCAATGTTGCCTAACCCAGGTGGACAAATTCGTCCCAACCAAAAGCGACGATGCCATTTGTGCCCCGAAAAAATGATCGAAAGTCTAGCCAACAATGTGACATTTGTTATCAAGCAGTTTGCTTTGAGCACTCAATTCGTCGTTATAATAAATGTCAATAGAACTTTTCATATTCTTGTCATTGTTTTATAAATAAATAAATTTGTATATTTTAATACTCTTAACTTATTAGTGTGATGTTAGAGACTAATAAAATTAATTTGTTGATAATAGTAACCGTAAAAATATAGATTCTGTACTGGGGTCCAGCAGACCCCATTTGGTACTCAACGTGATTTTTTTTCTTGATCGTTTAAGGGTTAATATTAAATTTACTACATCTTGGTAGAGAAATCAATCGTATTACGATTGTTACTAGGTCACTCGAGATATAGATATACGCAGAATATTTACGAATTAAAGCCAGTTTCCATCCCTATAATCGCTCCGAACAATTCTACCATCTATTTACTAACTCCCTTTAATAATATTGATCGTTTCTTATTTACAATATTTACAACTACCATCTAACTTCTTACACAAGACTTTTCCACTCTGCTCCCGTCATCCCTGACTGTCTTAACTACTCCTCGTTAAGCCCATGCCTAACCGGCCTTTAGGGATCGACCCTTCGCTACTACCCGCTACATTTAACTACTATCGACAAATGAAAATGACGAATTAAATAAATAAAACCAACAAAAGACGATGATAAAATATATTGTATAAAACGAACTACTCAAGTAAAATATTTATTAATGTATCATTAATAAAATATAACCCAGTATATGAAATAATAAAATGAAAATTCAACGAGATTCGTACTTCTTTCAGTTAAATGAAGGAGTTGTTCCAACTATCGCAGAATAATGTAGAATAATGTCAGACTTGTTTCAATGTAAAGTGTATATCAACTTGTGCGTAATCGTGTGCCGGCTATTTATACCCGATTGGGTAATTGCGTTAACCGACATATTCGGGTATTCATTATTACTGCGAGACAGGATATGAGCGGGGGGGGGGCGATTGCAGTTATTGCTATTATTAATTTAATTATTTTAGGTTATCGGCGACTATGTTGCTGCCCTGCCGGATGCCGGTCAATCACTGACTGATGATTATCGTTCGTTGGTAATCGAAATAAACGACAGTTATCCCGAGAGAGGATGTGAGGAGGGAAAACAATTGCAACTATCTGCAATGTTTATCATGTGTTTGGAAAATCATGCGACAGTAACTTTTAATTAATTAATTAAGGTTTGTTAATTTTTCTAATTTTAAAGGGTTTCAAGAAGCTTTTGAACGGTCGGTTTCGAATGGAAAGGGATGGATCGAAGCCTAGGGAGCTCTTCTCACGTCTGGGGCCCTGTATGCTCGGGACAAATTTACATAAAACGGGGATAGTCGAGTTTGACTATCCCACAAACTCTCACTAACGGTTTCGGGTGTAGTGGGCGCTGGATGAGAAGAAGGGTTTCCTTCAGGTTATTTATTCGAGTCGTGTCGTACCAAAAGGAAAGATAAAACAGGAGGTCATATCATTGTATTAACACATCTGTTTTAATTTTTGAGTTTTACAAAAACAGCTATAAACATGATAAAAGTCTATCTTGAAATCGTTATTAACTTTAAAGTTATTATTTCATAATACAAATATTTTTTAACCAAATTATAATAATATAATTAATATGAAATATTCGTTGTGATGTAAATATAAAAATATAGTTTATAAGGTTTAAAATAAGTTTTTTATTATATATTTGTAATATTTATTTAATGAGACGGTAAAAGTCAAAGAAAATTGAATAAATAAAAAATATATTAAATGATTATTTATATTTGATCTATCAATTAAATAGCTATTTTTTCAAAAGGAACTTTTAAAAAGTAAATAAAACGTTTTAAATTTGTATATCAGCAATGAAAAAAATATTTGTCTCCAACGAAACACAAATTTGATTAACAGAATATTTAGAAATATTTTATAAAAACAATATTAATTAATAAACTAATAATAAATCGTCAAATTATATTTCTAGTTTTTGTTAATTTAATTTTCTCTCACTATTAATGAAAATAAATCTTTTTCTTTCAAAATTTGTTTTTAATGCTCACGAAAAATAAAAATAAATTGTTTAATTAAAATTTTGATTTTTTGTATTAATTTTTAAGTGATTGGTGGTTGAAGCAGAGCACGCACAGCGTAACTGTGATGCTCCGGTGCTGGTGATCTGGAGACTCTGGGTCGTGTGTGTGTTGAAAATGTATTGATCTCACCCGGGAATAGAGGATAAATAAATCCTTGTCCATGTTTTTCATCTTGAATGGTGATTTCATCCTGATCCGACTTTTTATCGTTACTTGTGCTATTTGAAGAACAGAAATGATCTGGCGATTTTCCTCTATTCACTGAACTGGAAACAACTCCCGATAACGGTTCATAAGAGGAATTAGAGAAATTTGCGCTGGGAAGTGTTGTTAGATTTCGAATTTGAATACCATGAAAGGTCTCAGTTTGTTAAGATCGAACTTTTTCAATTTACTCAAAAAAATTGTTTCCTCTTTTATTTTCTCTTTAATAAACTATTGATTGACTATAAATAGATTTCTTGGAAATGATATTCCATGAAGCGTTTTTATATTTCTCTATTATTCACTATATTGCGAAGCATGGCATTACGAAAGGAGCTTACGGACTTTGAGAAGGGGATCATCTATGGCTGCCATCTGTGCAAAAAATCTCAGAGTGAAATTGCACGGCTAACTGGTTACCGCAAATCAACAATCGATTCATTTTTCCGAAAGTATCGCAGCACGTACAGTCATGTGAACAAAGAACGATCTGGCCGACTAAAATGTTCGGGTAATCGTGACCAACGACAACTTGTTCGAATTGTGAAGCAGAACCGGTGCATGCCCTTGATGCCGATCACTGCTGAGTACAACGCAGGCCACACACAGGCAAGCATGTCTACAGTTCGCCGAAATCTGCATTCCTTGAGTTTCTACGAGAGAGTAAGTGCAAGAAAACCATTTATTTCAGAAGCCATTCGCATGCGGTTTCTTCATTTGTGCAATGCCAGACGTATCTGGACTCCTGCTGATTGGCAGAAAATTATATGGAGCAATGTGTCCCGTTTTACTCTGTTTTATTCCGATGGACGACAATTTGCATGGCGGCGCAGTGATGAGCGTTTCCATTCTAATTGTATTCTTCAAACAGTTACGTATGGCGGCTGCTCCATAAAGTTTTGGAGTTACTTCCCAGTCAATGGTACTGGCCCATTGGTCAAATGTACTAACAACATGAATTCCATGGAGTACCGAGCAATCCTTGAACATGAACTACTTCCATTCCTCCCAGAAATTGCCGATATGCTCTTCCAGTACGATATGGCACTAATCCATACGTCGCACCTCATTAAGAATTTCTTCGAAACAAGTGGCATAAATGTACTGGAATGGATGCAACAAAGCCTCGATTTGAACCCAATCGAATTCATTTGAGATGAGGTAGACCGATGCGTTCATAAAACGCAGGTGCTTCCACGGAATGCCACTTAATTGGAGCTTCAGCTGCGGAAAGGATGGGCAAATATTCCTCCTCAGCTCCTGAAAATATTGGTTGATTCTACGCCAAACCGGGAAAGAGCAGTCATAAGAGCTATAGGAAACTTTACTAAATACTAATTTTTCCATTGCCTCACTTGTCTTCTGCATTCTATTTGGGTTTAAATGTTATAGAATTCATTGTGACTAGTTTAATTTAATTTAATTTAATCGCACCGCTTAGGTGAAGTTAAATCAAAGTATGAAAAAGCTACTGACCGAGGACTTTTGATCGGGCAGGGTATTTATATTCATTTAAATTTCATCTAATTGAATCAGTGAATTATCATGATATAATTTTGATTTGAATCGTCTTTGGGCAAGAAGAGAGACATCTTTTCCGGTATAAATAATGATAACGACATATTATTAATAATAAAAATTTATTTCAAAATACCCACTTTTACAATACATTGATATAAAATGCCAATAATTCAATTTTTAACCATCTCTACTAAATGGTAAAGGGTGTCTCCTTTCTTAACTATTCAGAAAATATGCCAAAGCTTTGAAATTGTGAGTCATTATAACATCACAATTTTCCACATTAAATACTCTAGATTTATGATATTATGTGAGAATTAATAAATCTTAGAACCCGAATTACTCGTTTTGTTTTAAATGGATAACAATCACATTAAAAGTTATTGATATTCTTTTATTAGACTATAATGATCTCGAAATATTATTCTTTTTATCAATCCATTGAGTTTTAGGATGACTTTTCTGCAAATATAATGTAAAAATACTCGACGTTTCTAATCTTTCAGATCAGTGTTGAAGCAATCAAGAAACTACCAAAAGAAGTAATTATTTCAATAATTGATCCTCTATAGACATATTGAATATAATTATTATTCCATGTGGATGTTCGTTTCTGAGATTAGATTTAGAATTCAATTTAAAACTGAAAAATTACTTTATATTAATAATTAATTAATAATTCAAATACTATTTTGTACAAAATTTAAATATTATATAATAGGGTGCGGCCAGTGGCGGATTTAGATTTTGGTGCGTGGGGGGGGCGAGAAAACTTTCAGGGGCACCAAAAAGGATAAAGGTAGTACTAGCCCTACTAATTTTAATATTTAGTAAATACTATAATATACACGATTTGTACGCTGCCCGCTATCTTGTTCCAGTGGTAGGTAGCACCAAAAAATAAATAACTGATGTACAATCACTTATGTACAAACACTGATACTGCAAGCTACAGCTTACAACTAAGTGCCGATATGCCCTAGATATATTTAATATTAATAAATGGCTGTAGTGTAGAGTGGTAACTGGAGTGTATTAACCCCGGTTGAACTTTATAGACAGACAAAACTTGTACAAGCAGTAAGTGGAAAGTGAAATCTTAAGTCTCAGTAGTATTCTCCACTGCCCCAAAATATTATGCCTGCTAGCCTACTGCATCATCTATGTTTAACAACACGACATGGTAATATTACAAATAGCAAAGCATCAGCAGCAATATGTTGCATTGTATACGTTAATAATACATACCAAACCAATCCATTTAGTTCTTCTGCATCACAGATCTTGTATCAAAGTTATGGATGAAACTTAATCATAATGCAGCTAATTCTTGTACACAAAACTACATATTTATAAAAGTCATCTTGGGGGCGCCATTTAGAGTCCAACAGGTGCGTGGGGTGGGCAGTCTGCCCCCCCCCAGTCCTATAGCTAAATCCGCCACTGGGTGCAGCCCGTGCCCGTTACCCGTAACATTTTGTCCGTCCGTGCCAGTGTCCGTGTCCGTATTTTGAGGTCCGTGTCCGTACTGATATGGACCTTACTAAATAACTTATTAAGCAGTTCATTTTAAAATTCTAATAAAATTAATATTTTTTATCAATAATATATAATTTATATAATTTTTATATAATAACTACACTGTTTTGAATAAATTAATTTCATATTTCATATTAAAATTTGAAGAAAACTTTTAAACCTATGTTAAAAATAATTATTTTTGTTTCTTCTAGTTATAAGAATTTCAAAATTTTCTTTGTCATATATTTTAATAATTGCAAAATAATGTTTTCTTATGTGTAAAACAACAGTAAAAATATTATTTTTTTATTTAGGTATTTAATAATTGAAGATTTACCGTTTCATTATTATATAAATAATCATTCAACATTTTTCGAATTTTATATAAGTGTTTTAAAATCGGAAAATTGTTATATAATGATAAAATTGTAATTAATTTTAAATAAAAATGTTTTATTTGAAACATAAAAATCAATTCTATCTATGAGAACTGATAATATATTCTTTTTGAAGAGATTAATAATAATTTCATTCCACTCATTTAAAATTTGTTTAAAAGATTGCAGTACATCTGTACGTCGTGTACGTTATTTAGTTCATGCGTCGGACGTCATATTTGTCCATAATTTGAAACTACTGAGTATAAATAAAATATTATTAAAATATTATTTTACAAAAAAACAAATTTTCTTTTGAAATATGTTTCTTTACGTTTATCAGTTATGCTAATATTTACTCCAGTAGGGAAGCATAAGCTTATAAACATTTTATTTACCAAATTTCCCAATGCAGTCTCTCCTTAGTAAATTATTTATTTCAATAAATAATTCTTTTTTTCTCATTTCATTTATTATTTGCTAATAAATTTCGAAAGATTTTATGCAAAATATATAAAAGATTGCTGTCAAAATTTTTATTCAATATTTAATTATATTTTTCAATGTATATTTTTTCTATTTTTCTATATAAAATTCTAATGAAAATGAAAATATTTATGAAATTAATGGCGTAAAAATGATTTATTATAGTGAGTGGTTTGCCTGATAATTATTGTATGTTGATTAAAATATGTTGAGTGTGTTCTCTCCTGTTTAATGTAATTATTTGTATGACGGTTTTAATAAATATTATTTAATGATTCAATGAATATATGATAAATAAATGTGTTTGATTTAATATTTAGTTTTTATGGCGTGGATAGATTTAATTTGTTGTCATATTGTATTGTTTTCCAATAAATGATTTTTCAAGAAGAGTCTTACGTTTTTCATAAGCAGCCATAAATATGCGGAGTAATTAACATGGCTACAATGAGTCTTACAATCATAATGTTGGGTATTAAATTATCTTTAATTTAAATATTATTTTTTAAATATAAATATTTATTCTTTAATCTGAAATCTGACTCCAATTAATCAGAAAGGACTTCCAACATAAATATATAAATGAATGAACACAAAATTCTTTTTCCAAATACTTCATTTTTCAATAACACAAAATAGCACACAGCTTTATATTGTTCAATTCAATAGTATCAATAGACGTATTCACAAACGGGTATTCGAGTTTATCAGATCACAGCTTGTTTATTTTAAAACTCTAAATCTTCTAAACGAACGATAACCGGAAACAATTGAAAGTTATAATGATATACTTCTCCTATACAGGATACTATCGATCAGTACTTTCAATAGAGGAATATTAATCGAATAAATAAAAAAAATAAAAATAAACTTAACGATTCTTACTTCTTGTAGTTTTAGATTAGAAATTTTTTGGGCAAACTAAACTAAATTTGCTGCTGTTTATATAGTGTTTTTCATCGGCCTTGAAAATTGATAGAATAAAACAAAGACTAAAATATTTTTAATTTTCAATTCAAAATTTTGATAAACTAAATATTATTTTGTTTGAAATTAATAATTTTATCAAAAGAATTATTTAAAATTTTTTTTACATAAAATTTTATCAAAAGTGTTCATAAGTATTTTTCGAAACCCTAACAATAAGACCAGATAATTTTGATGGGGATAATGCTCTTTTGGAAATATTTACCAATGCTTTTGGGCGAGATTCCCAATTTATTGAGATAGCTGACACAAGCATGATTTTTGAATAAAGTTATTTATGACGCATATATGGGTAAACCTTTGTTGAAAGAATCATAGCAGCCTTCACCTGAAAGAAAAATATTTTGGATACAATGTTAAATTTATCAATCTGAAAATTTGAGTGAAGGCCTAGAAAAGATGTTCAAAATTATTGATGAATTAATCAACCAATAGTCACCAAAAAATTAATAAAGTACGAGCTCTCAAATCTGGTTTTTTTAAATATGATTGACAACTAAGATATGAAAAAAAGATTTTATACTTTCAGAAAATTTTGAAGCTTTAGATATCAAGAAAATCTTTTGTAAAATGAAAAAAATTAAAGAAAATTGAAGAAATGCTTCCATTTACAAATTGTAATGCTCCAAAAACCTTAAAATGTCAATAATCAAGAAAACTGGAAGACTGTAGAATACTAAAATAAACAAAATGTATCTCAATATCAATAATAAGACCAAACAATAAACATTAGAAAAGAAAGTATGCAACAAACAGTTTAGAAAAACTCCTATAACAGATATCAAAATTTTAAAAAGCTGGTTTTTATATGCTGGTATTATATGGAAGAAGGATACATATGGTTACACTATCCAAAGATAAGATGTTCATTTTGTTACTGGATGGGCCACCACTGGACACAATCCTAGAAAAATGATCAAATATTCAAGAAAAGACAGAAATATGTTGGAACTAATATTAAATGACGGAGATTTCATGAAGTGAATGAAGGTTGTTAGAGCTTGAAAGAAGTTGAATATTCAGTAAACAGCGAAAAAACATATATCAGGGAAAAGAAGATTGAAGAAGACTTGATAAACTAACACTTACAGTAACTGAAAGAAGTGATCAATGTGTTCAATTAATACTCATGAAAAATCGGCGTGTTTGTAATAATATGCTGAAATGTTTCTAAATGTGAATGTATTTGTGTGTTTGAAAGTATCCCCTTGATGTGTATATGTTAGGATCGTAGAATGTTTATAAAACGAATATTCATTGTATGTTTGTAAATTTAAATTTTGAGAACAAGATAGTAGAAGAAGAAAAGGATATACTATTGTAAAAATTAAAAATCTGTTATGATAAGATGTATGAAATACCAAGTGAAGTGTATCTTTAAAGTGCATCTCTAAATAACATAGGGAAGGAGATACGGGTAATGAAAAACTTGACCATTATCGGTGGCATGCCATCGTGGGCTTGGTCTTTAAAGAGGTTGCCACTGCCTCTGTTGATTGAAGTGGACGACACTCAACGAATCACTGATATAGTCAAAACGACGGTCGATTCGGGCGCCGAATGATGGGATTGAATCGAATGATTGATTAATCCCACGCGGCCGTGGAGTGCAGATACGCGGCTTCCATATTCAGTCCATCGGAGTGATTGGAACGCCACAATTCGGTAGGAATGGCTTGAGTGAGAGTGATCTCGTCTTGTTGTGCTGAACCGTGCAGATCTGTGTCGGTGCATCGTTGATATTTTTTTTCGGTTACCATTATTATGAGGGTGAAACTCAACGGATAATTCCGGAGTTCAATTTCATTAAAAATAAAAGAAAATTGAACTTTGAGAAAGAATTTATTTTTATATCAAATTTTTCACCAAATAATAAGTAATTCGAATAAAGAAATTGTTTTTTACAACTCTGGATTTCGTGTAATAGTTTTTTTATAAATAATAATGTATGATTTTAGTATATAAATATATTTATAAATATTAATATTTAATTTTTGGTCACTACGCCAAGTTTTTTTAATAAATGGTCAGTGTCAATTGATGGTCAATGTAATAAAGAAAGAATTAAACAAAATAAAGAAAACATAGAAAAAATTCAAATGAAGCAAAGAATCATGTGTATCAATGATTCAGAATCGTATAATCATGGAGTTTTGAAACTTGGAATCATAATAGAAAATTTACATAAAGTACTGGAATTTTATGTAGCTGAAGATTTAAATACTAAGATATTGTAGGTGTACATTTTTTAAATGGCTTAGGATAAAGTTAGGGAAAACGTAACTGATTTTTTCAAATCAAATACTCTCTTTTAGAGAAAATCCATCTTATAGTGAGGGATCAAACAAAATTAAGGAAAGGTTTTTCTGGAAAAATTGATCATGAAATATTTAAAATATTTAAGTGTTACGAATCGATTTTTATGGTCGATAAATGGGATGTTGGTAACACAACTTGGATTCAACAAAAGACCGATTTAATTGGATCGCCTCTTCTTTTAAAACCATGGAGACAGCCAAAGCACTTAGAATCAAAACTGGAAGATATGATTTAAAATCTTGCAGAGAATGGAATAGTTGAAAAATGTAAATATCCATGAAATTTCTCATTTAATATTTGTCTGAATGAAAGACAAGGAAGAAATTAGATTATTTGTTTATTTTCGGCAATGAAATAAAATAACATGGACCCGCTTTTCCAATACCTAATATTGATGATAGGCTGAATATTCTTAGTGGTTCACAATATTTCCGTACAATTGATCTTGGGAATACGTATTATCAAGTAGAATTAAACGAAGAATAGAAACTAAAAACAGATACACACGTTATAAATGCAAATACTAAAATGGTATTTTCGAGTTCATATCAATGCAGTGCCTATAGAATCATCGAGAGACAATGTAAGTATATATAGGATGCAATTAATATTCGTTTTAAAGACGGTATTCATAAAGACTTGGTTTAAATTTTGTTTAAAATCAAATTTTTGTTAAATACAAATGTTCAAATGATTGCTGGAGGTCTTTAAAAAAAGTCCTTTAAAAAGTCCCCGGAGGTGAAAATGTTTCACACGTAGCTAAGCCATTGATGGAAAAGTACTGAAAATTCCATAAGCAAAACAAAAGCAATAAAAACAGATCATGAGACAAAGAGAACTTTTGCAACTAGTGAGAAAGTTCGAATTAAAATAAATTACCCAACGAAAGATGCTTCCAGATTCATGTAACCAGTAAAATTACTAAATCAGAGAATCGAAGGAATTTACAAAATTCAATTAAAATATGTTAGGGTTCTTAATAGGAAAGTAGAGTGTCTAAAGTCGTCTAAATCGAAAGGGATATGAAAGGTTAGTCTGATAATTATGGTATTTTTTTGAAATTTGTTGAATATGTTCTCTACCGTTTATTGTAAATATTTGTACGACGATTTTAATTTAAAATATATAATATAATATGAAAATATGACAAAGAAATGTGTTTGTTTAAATATTCAGTTTGAATAGTGTGAATAAATTAAATTCGTCATCACATTTTATTGTTTATAAATAAATGATTTTGCACAGTCTTACTTTTTTGATAAGTAGACAGAAAAGTGTGGAGTAATTAACAAATATTTTATAACTTTTAGTCATCACATTTTCAATAAATATAAAAACACTACATGAAATTTTTATTTTCAAAAAACATACAAAAACAAAATTAACTTTTTGACTGAAAAATAGATTTATTAAAGTCATTTTTGGAAAATGAATATTTTAAATGATGTTTTTATTTTTTTATTGTATATTAATTAAAATGTGAAAATTTAACTTTTATTTTAAATTATTTTTTTTCTCAATTATTTCATTAACTTAATTTTAAACTTTTAGGTAATTATAAATTATCGAATTACATTTTACTCAAACAATTATTTAATAAAAGCAAGTAACAAAGAAATGGAATTTAAAAATTAAATTCTTTGAATTTATTCGTAATTTTATACAGAGAAATTGTTTTCAATCACAATATCCAAAAATTAAATATGAAAAACAAAAGAAAACAATTAAAATCAAATATCAAATTTTAATTAAAAAAATTTTAAAAATAAAAATGTTTTTCAATTTTACTGAAATAAATTCTTAAAAGAATAAATTCTGAATAATTATATCAAACACAAACATAAATTTTAGCAAAAATGTTTTTTAAATCAAAATATAAAATGAATTTTGTTTCATTATTATAAAAATCTCAAACTTTCGCAACATTTTTCTCGTCGCATTTTATTTTGTTTCATATTATTAAATTATTCACATTTTACCACGTTTTTATTAGCTTGCTTTCTTGTCTGTTTGTCTGTTTGTCTGGAACAAATCTTGCGATTGATTTTTCGACCACTTTCAGTCATCCAATTGAGCTGAATTTTTTTATACAGGCTTGCTTCCGATGACAATACAATATTATAAAAAAAATTTTGAAAAAAAATAATTTTTTCTAATTTGTTTTGCAAAAAAACACTTACGATTATCTACAAATTTATACACTGTATTAAATAGCAATCTTTTCATTTATTTTCATGAATGAAGTTTTATATAGGCTTTCTTCCGATGACAATACAATGTGATAAAAGAAATTTTGAAAAAAAATAATTTTTTCTATTTTTTTTTGCAAAAAACCACTTACGATTATCTACAAATTTATACACTGTATTAAATAGCAA
>MQRK01220018.1:13723-51375 GCA_001938485.1 Girardia tigrina
CGATTGTTACTAAAAAGCAGTAAAGAGGAAATAGCAGTTACTAATAGCAGTAATTCAGAAATCCACCCCACGTTTTTGGTTAGGTATAAAATTTCTCACATGTCTAGAAAAAAATTATTATCCTCTTTTTAGTGCATTGGTAATGCTTGAAAAACGTGGTTGTTTTTATAAAAAAAATTTTTTATTAATAATATTATTTTCTTTACATTTTTAATCGCCGTATGTTTGAATTGTTCATCATAATCTAAACATTATTTTCAATATGTGAAGAATGTTTTGAATTATGTGTTGATATTGTGCAGTAGAATGTTGATTCGGATTGTGCCTCTCCTACACAGATGGATGATTGATATTTTCTTTGATTCATACTAATTAAAAATAATTTAATTTTAAAGTAAAAAGATTTTTAAATAATTATTGCATGTGTTATATATTTTTTAATGTAATTAAAAATTTTAATATATTAATTTAATATGTTCTATTTTTTAAAAAAAAATGTTTAGATTTAATTTTAACCAATTAGATTCTTTATAATTAATAATTGCTATTAACAGATTTTCATTTATTGAATTTAATTAGTTTGAAGGCAGAAAAAAATATTGATATCAAATAGTGAATGCGCTTGTAATATTAATAAATGTTGTAAACCTCACATTGATGTTGTTAATACAATAAAAAGTATTAATGAAGTTAGTCAACAAATTAATTCTGATAGAGCTGAGATTATTATTCCTGAAATTAACAAGCAGCTGTTCTAGCCTAATATTTATATAGTAAAAGTTAGTTGTTGGTGAAAAGTCTTTGAAGATGTACAACTAGCATAATATTATGCATAACATTATCATGGAACAAGACAATAAAAAATCACTTAAAAAGAATAAAGGCCAAAATATACGAAAGAGGAAGACTCAGGCTATCCTCCCATGTTTCTTATATGTCAAACTATGTTAAAAGTTTACAACATTTTAAATCAATCTCTTCTTTCAATACCATTTGTTGCGCTCTGCTACTACAACCAAACAAAAGAAAAGACAATTCAATCAGAAAATAGACAATTGAATCAATCAACAAACAATTCAGTCTGTCAACAATCACACCAAATCAGAAAAAAATTTTCTTGTTTGACAAAAACATTTTTTTACTTTAAACAAAAAAATGTAATAATCTCAATGTCAAATTGTTTAATTAAAAATAATTTTAATAGCTTAATGGGTTATTTTTGAATTCCAAAAAACAGAACCAATTTTCTTTAACTTTTAACCAACGAAATTATTTTTGTTGTTTGCACAATGAGCAAAGCCAACAGACCGACCTAGTGGTCTCGCACCGAATTACGCCTCCGCGAGACGAATAAACCCGGGAATGGACAGGTTGACTTTAATTTCACTACGGTCTACCCGCTTCGTCTTTCAGGAAGACCTGTAACCAACACCATCCTTTTTACAATTTATTTCTTGCAATAATATAATTCATTTAAATAATCAGAATAAAGGTTGGTATTTTTCTATCAAATTTTTAAACTAATTTAATTTTAGTGTTTAGTAATGTAAATATTGTTTGGAAATTTTGTAAATATTGTTTAAAATAAAATAAATTAATTAAAAATAATAGAGGATTTCTATTATAATTTACTTTATAAAAATTAAATATTATGTATTATTTATATTTTATTAATATTATTTATGAAATGAACTTTAAAATTAAAGTCCATTAAAATTAATTAAATTTAAAAGTGCAAGGCCTAGAGGCCAGAGTTCAAGATAGAATGATTTTTATCTTGATATGTATTGTATTGCAGTCAAAATAAAGTCCATTCTTAGTAAATAAGCGCTTAAAAAATAAAACTTGATTAATTTTTAAATCTGCTTGGTATGATTTTTATTTTTTTTATAAACTTGATAAAATTTTAAATCTGCTAGAAAGAAAGAATAAATTTTTAAAGGAATCTACATAGAAAGAAGAATAAATTTTAAAGATCGAATTAAGAGATTACGAAGAGGAAGATTGTGCTATCGAGTTCGAGATCGAGAATTTAAATTGAATAAATGAATTTTTTTGCGGGAAAAATTTATATCGAGAAAATTATTCGAGGACGCGAAGCATTGTGAACGAAGAAAGAAATGGAACTGATCGATTGGAGAATTTAACGGATTTATTTAACGAGTGATTATAATCGTATAATTAATATTTAAATTTCTTTAAATTTAAATTCAAATAAAATTATATTTTAAGCACCATAAAATTATTGTAAAATTGAAATTACTAATTGGAGATATCTGGTTAGTAAAGAATCAAATAAAATAGGAAAATTCTCATTTTTATTTATTCATATTTTTATTTCTGTAAAAATTGTATTAAAGAAATAAATCTTGTTTGAAAACAATTCTGTTGGTTTTTGATAATTGAAATTAATTTGAAGTAAAATTTTGTTGAATAATTAAACTTCTACGATCAAATTTTAGTTTTAAGCACCAGTTAATCTTAAATCTAAAGACCTTACCTTTCTCGGAACACCACCAAGAAAGGCGAACCAGAGAGAAATAAAAATAATTTTTGTTTGGTTTCCGAAAGTTTAACATTCTTCTCCGGAGACCCAACATTAGTGTACATGCTCAAAATCGTATATATATATATATATATATATATATATATATATATATATATATCTGTTATGTTGGCCTGATGGTTGGCTGAGGACCGAAACCGAGTATCCCAGCCTGTGGTTACGAAGGACGGATCCTGCAACACGACGGAGACAAAGACAAAAGTCATCGAGTACCGGAAATCTTCATGAGATATTTCGAGATTTCCGGTACTCGATGGCTTTCGAGATGTAACATGTGGGCCGCTTTCTTGCCACCTCGCTACTTCATACCGCGGTCCGACAACGAGGACAACCTTGACTGGCGGTTTTCTATGTGGTACCTTCGCTTCGGTTTGACTCCGTACGGATCTAATAGTTCTAATAGATCTAATAGATCTAATAAAAACATTCGATTCTTCTATTTCATGATAATTCTTGCGGTCATCGTAATTAACAACAGTTTTAGAGCGACTCATACGCTATGTGAAATAACGAAGAAGAGACATTTCAATATCGAGTAAAACCTCAAAAAACAGAAATTATATCACTAAGACGCTATTTCAAATTGTTGATAGCAAAAAATTTATTTACTTCAACTAAACACAAATTGTGTCCCAAATTTTTTATTTGTTCTATTGCTTTTCGGTTCATTTTCCCACTTCTTTTGTCGATTTTTCTTTTTATAATTGATAATAAAGTTTTGTTATTGAAACGCTAAAAATTTTTTTAACAATGAAAAAGTTTTACTGATTTCAAGAAATTTAACAAAATGTGAAAAATTGATTAACATTAAAACTTTTTAATTTTGGATTTAATAATTTTTCTTTTGTGAATTAATTTTTTTTGAGAAAATTTTAACATAACGGTTATGTGTTATTTAGTGGTTCTTACAACATCAAAATGTGTTATTCAGAATTGATATCATTGATTTTATGGATTATGGGGTAACATTTAAATGTATATTGTGAGGAATATTTTAAATTTGGTATGTTGAAATTGGTTTGTTGAATTTTGTATGTTGAGTTTAGTATTATGAAATGTGTTTCTCCCACCCATATAGAAAATTGATATTTTAGATGTTCACGATAGATAATTATTCGAGTATAATTTACATTTTAAAGTACAGCATAAGATATTTAAAAAACATTAAAAATATTAAATCGTTTCAAATTTTCATATTAATATTTAAATAAAATAAATAGTTTTAACTAAGTTTTGAATTAAATAAATGTTCTTTCCTTCCATAAAATAATTTTTAAATAAAATTAATATGTAAATAAAATTAATACTAAAATTACAAAATTTGAACTTTAAAAATAAAATCTGAAAATAATGAAAAATTTGTTCGAATAATTGTTTATTAAAAAACATTAACTAAAAGTTATCAATTTAGAACGATGTCGAATTACGAGAGTTTTGCTGAGAGTTGTCCAAAAGACAATTCTGACTGTATTGAAAATAAAAGTTCGAAAACCCATGTTGGTGTTCTTAATATATATAAACCAACCATGTTAGTAAGATAAGGCTGACAATTAAAATTTATATAATGGAACGTTCGCACTCATCAACATAATCTACAATCAAGTGACTGATCTAATAGTAATTTCTACAATTGAAATGGTTATCCGTTAAAAGGGGTTGTAAATCGTTTTAAATAGTAATTTAAGTTATGATGTCAAACTATCTAAATAAGATGGCTTTAATTCTTAAATTTTCGTAAAAAATATATTTTTCTTTTAGAGCGTAGACTAGAATCGTTATTTTTCTCTATATTTTATTCTTTTTTGTATATTTTCCTTTTGTAAATATAAAAATCAATATGATATGTTATTAAATTCATAAATACATTTGATTTATTTAAATTAAAAATTAGATAATTAAATTACAATATATACAATGTATGTCATACATATTATTTGTTATTTCGCAGTTAGTATATTTAATTTTCATATGATGCAAGGCTATTAATTTAATCACGATATTTTTTAAAAACTTTAGTAAACATTTCATTTAACTTTTTCAACTTTTTAAATATTTACATTAAGTCACCAAACTAAAATGCATTAAATATTAATTTTAAAAAACAAAATTGTACCAATGAAAATCAAAAATTTATGTTTTAAAAATAAAAAGCATATACAATCAAAATTTTATGCAAATTAAATTTTGAAAGACCGTAAATAAAGTTAATCGGTCAAAGGTTCAATTTCTTTTAATACATCAAATAACGTCATTACAAGCGGTCAACAGTTTGAGTTAATTTACAGAAATTTTCTGGTATTTATATATTTCTAATTTTCAATTTCATTTACGAAATGATTTAAACGATTTTTAGTTACATTTATTTAAAATAATTTCTTTTTAAAATTTAGTGAGATAATATTCACATTTCGATAAAAACGTGAAATCAAAGATCGATTATTGATTCAAACAGAAAGTAATCGATTGTGATATCTGATGAGAGCCGTTTGTTCAAGAAACTGATTAAAAGAAGTTAATTATCTTCATATATTTATGTAGTAAAACATATCAATTTATTTATTCCCACTTTCGGAGGGTCAGATAAAAATAATATTAAAAATATGTTTGAAAGTAGGGTACATGTAGACTCGAAAACTATCGCGCTGATTAATTAAACAACGATTTACATCATTATACCTTAATCTTACATTATAATTGCTTACTTCTGAAAATGGGAAATCCGGATTTGAACGACAAATATTGATTCATTCCGTGACCAGATTTTGGATCTCACTCTTTTTAGGTTAGGAAACGGATAATAATCACTGGGAGCCAAATCTGGTGAATACGGTGGATGATCAAGCAATTGGTACTTCAATTTATTCAATTTAGCCATCGTCAAACCACTTTTGCAAGCAGTTGCATTGTCTTGATGAATAATGATTTTTTTTCTTGACCAAACCCTGTCTTTTATTACGAATTATTGTATCCAGTTGATCCAAAAATCTTGAGTAATATTCTAAGTTGACTGTTTTCCTTTTCTCAAGATAATCGATTAATAAAACACCTTTGTAATCCCAAAAAAAATGTTGCCATAACCTTCCCGGCTGATTGAACTGTTTTGCCTTCTTTGGTGCACTTCCACCAGCTTTAATCCATTGTTTTGACTGTTGTTTTGTTTCTGATGTATAATGGTGAATCTATGTTTTATCAACAGTTATGAAACTACGTTTAAAATCCACTTTATTTGTCTAAAATGATCCAAACAAGCTTGAGAATTTCTCATTTGAAAGTGTTTTTGACCGATTGTTAACAAATGTGGCACCAATCTTTCCCAAAGATTTTTCATATGTAATTCTTCATACAAAATAAATCCAACTAGATTTTTGAAATGTCCATGGCATCAGCTATTTCACGTACTTTGACACGCCGATCATCTTACACCATATCATGAATTTCACGAACGATTTCTGGTGTTGTTCACTACATGGTTCATTTTCAATGCTTTTACGATCATGTTTAAATTCCGAATTCCATTTTTTTACTGTGGTATACAAAATAGCACTTTCACGTTACATTACACATTCACCATATCAGTATGAATTTCTTCTCATATTAATCCTTTCATAAATAAATATTCAAATATCACTCGATTCTTGAATTTATCCATTACTAAAAAATTCAATACCAAGTAAATTTTAAATGGCTTTTAACAAAGAAGGAAGTGACACAATGAAATTTAACATGTGTTCATATGACATATGACATTCTAACATATCTATCATTTTGCAGTTTAAAGCGCCATATCTGTTTTAGGCTAAGAAATTTTCGGACAGTATAATTTGTAATATAAGTTTTCTGAAACAGAAATTATGAAGTAAATAAATTACACAAGAAAACATAATTACTTATGTATTAAAGTACTAAAAGAATGTAATGATAAAACAAAAGATTTAGAAGAAAAGTAAAAAAAATGAAACATTGAATCAGATAGGTTTAAAGGAAAAGGATTTTGAGTAATCGATTAATTATTCTGATTAGGGAAAGCATCTTTTGCTATGACATTATTGTTTTTAAGAAGTAGAGATTAAAATGGATTGTTTTAATGGATAATGAAAATCATTGTTTTTAATCAGAATAAATAAATTCTAATATTTTTTATTATTAATTTTAGTTTATATTTATTTTTTTTCTCATAATACTTATAATTTCTCATAATACTATCTTCATAATTCTATATTTTTATATCAGAGTTCATTTGTTTAATCTTATAAAATAAGAATAATTGATTTAATAAAAAAATACGAAATAAGTGTTCATAGAGAAAAATATAAAATATGCGACTATCCGAATGTCAGCTTTAAAAACATTTACATTATAATAAGCATAATTTTTAATGCAATTTCGGAAACCAAGCAGCCAGAAAACCGAAACGGCCTGAATTCGGTTTGTAGCACTCCAGGCGCGTAGCCAGGGGGGGGTGATTGGGTGGATTTCCACCCCCTGATAAAATGCCCTAAAAATTGTTTAGAAAAATCATTACGAAAAACAAAACTTAGAGGAACGGGACCTCTCGTTTTCCCCCCAATTAAAATCCAATTGGGCGTTCCCATTTTAATCCACGTTTTCGGCCCTACTGGCGAGGCTGAAAACAAAGATTAATATAGAAAACCTTGATTGGATTTTAATCGGAAAGAAAAAAGCAGGTCCGAGGAACGTTTAAGGAGCTTAAGGATCGTTTAAGTTTAGAGGGTTAAAATCGGGAGACACCCCCACCCCTGAAAAAATTAAAACATAATTAGCCACCCCAATTATATTTAAGATTGCTAGATCTTTCAGGAATTTTTTTCCACCCCCCCTCTGCAATCCTGGCTACGCCGCTGTAGCACTCCAATCCTTAAAATTTTGTTATATGATAATCAAATAACATTTTTATTTTTTGATTTCAATAAAGTGTTAAAATAATTTTTTAATAAGCATTCTACATATAAATGGCGGAATTTATTGAATGTTTGGAATTTAAAATAAATTTTTAATAAATGATGGAAAATTATCTTTATTTATATCAAATAAGCTTCCTATGACTGAATGGATAACTGAGTATTGTAGAGACTACAGTACCAGCATTGGTGTACAGGGTAGTGAGTCATAGACTCTGTATCGCGTAGAAATCAAAAATAGACAATACAGAGCCTACTGACTTTTTCGCACGGCTTTAGATGCAAGATTGCGAGCTTTCAGTGCACGGGCACGCTTCGGTTTCACAGTCAGAAAGTACCAATCATGATCCCTCGTACCATGATGCTGTAGAGCTTTGACTATGTAAACACGTTTCGTACAATGAGTAAAGGGACTCCGAAATATCCCCACATCATTTGTATTACTTAACTGAAAGTCGAGAACCACCCTTGGAATCACTCCTGGATTCGTCTCCGCGGTACCGTCGATGGGCACTGACACATCATGCATCGTGATTTAGTTCGAAGATTTTGTACATCCTTCATCTGCATTATTTTGTAAATCACTAGTACCACTGGTACTCCATTGGGTTCGGTGATCTATCAATAAATGTCTCTTTAACCATCCATCCGTTTGATATGTCTTGTGACAATTTTCCATGGGACATCTGAAAGGTTTGTCACCAATTTGACGCTGCGGCGTCGTGACCGTATGCACGTTTTTGATGTGTCTTCTTAGTTCCTTTTGTTCCACAAAAGCTTTGAAACAAGAAGGATACGTGCATTGCACTCTTTTGATACGCGATTGGAGCCTTTTCGGGTACTCTTTGCCTTGTTCAATCACTTCTGTCAGTTTTTCAGACACAGTTCATTTAATCAGGTGTTTGAATTTCTCGTAAGTGTCGATAATTCCTCTCTCATTCAAGTATTCCTGGTACTCGACCAGATCTTCTTGTCCGTCAAATATCCAGAGCATATCGCGAGTGATACGCTCTTTCATCAACTGCTTTTACGGCTGCTGACTTTTCTATTTCCTGAGGTCATTTCAGAGTTTAATACTCTTTTAACCTCACATACACCTTTTCGTTTATTGTACTCAAAGAATACAATACGCCGTTTCACCAGTACCACACGCACCTCGGGCAAACCAATTGACATATCCGTATTACGTATTCTGTCAAATGAAATATCAAATATTTATATCAAATGAAATCTTTTTCTCTATCTCAAAATCGTTATTTACAATTTTGTATCAGCGTGAAATTTTTTTTATTGATATGTTATAAAAAATAAAATAAAATAAGGTATATAGATAATATGTAAAAAATTGTTCGATTGTATATTAATTAAAAAAATTACTAAATCTAAACTCGAAACGATTTGTTTAAATATGATGAGTGTTTGTAATTTTTTTTATTTGAATTGAATATATTTGAAATACAATTTTTTTGTCTCATCATTAAATCTGTATCTTTCTTTCTGAATTTGATTTTTCAAATCATTGGCAAAAAGTGTTGATTTTGACAAAAGAAAAAATAGATGATAAAATAGAATGCTTTAAGAAATTAATCGACATTTATAATAAAAAAAACAGAATTTCTAGAAAAATTGCTTTGGAGAAAAATGGTTAAACAGTCAACTGTATTGTTTTGAATATTTGTGTGAAAAGATTTGCTGAAGATATTTTCGCATGTGACGGTCAAATTCAAATTCACCATCAACGTATGAACTTAAATGAATATATTATGGGACTCAATCGACAGAATAATTATATAATTCTTGAACTGATGAAAAACCGAGTTGATAATCCGTACTTGTCGGATGAAATCGAATGATCGACTGATATCGATAAATTTATTCAAAATGGCGAACCAATGTTTCAATTGGCAACACCAAAAGAATCTACTGCGTAACCCTGCTGCTTCCGTCCGATTCTCGGAGCAACCTGACGGTCAGGCGGAACAACTCAAAGACAAATACGTCATTCAAAAATAAAATTTTTCTACCGTGAAAATTCATACTATACAAACAAAATACAAACCAAAATACAATTGTAGCAAGTATAATGAAGAAAGTAGACGATCATATCGTAGATCGAAAAAATGTTATGGCAAGGTACAACAAGCGCCATAATGAAAACTTCGTAAAAGTCCATCCAAACCTTGTTTGTTTCTTGCCTGTTATCAAATCCCAATTCATTTGTTATTCAGGAAGACTTCGGTCTCTTATAGAAAACCAATCATCAATCAATATCACACAAGGATTTAAGCGCTCTACGATTCCCTTAGAATATATCGTATGGAAAATTGACAATTAACTTTATGACCATATCATTATTAGTATGTTTACGATGCAAATGTACGAAAGTTTTGACAAAGATTGTCTTGAGGACAATCAAAGTTGTTGTTTAAATAAAAATATAAAAAGTCAAATTGGTGTTCTTAATATTGAATATAATGCAAATAATATAAATAATAAAAAGGAACAAGTATAGAATAAAATTATGAATGTTAAATTTTCTTTATCAATGACTGATTGGAAAATTACTTAGTATTGCGAACAAATAATTTTATCATGTATTTCACAAACTGTTTCTTTAAAATTTTATTTCTAATCACATTTTATGTATAAAATATGAATTAACAAAAATATTTATAAAATAAAATCTAAAATAAAAAATAAAAAAAAATTAAAAATAAAAATTTATAAAATAAAATCTCACATTGACTAGAAATATTAATTTGAGTAATTTTATTCTTAGCATGACTCTTATTCTCTATCATTATATCATCTTGTAAATCTGGTAGTTATAGTTTCAGAATAATTATTTCTTCTAAAGAATTATGTGGTTCCCCGAATTTATTCGTCTCCTCAACTTATTAATCTACCTTAAATAATTGAATAAGTAGCTCAGTTACCTGATCTTAAATTCTAGATTAATTTTAAGTGAAATTCAAAAAATAAGAATAAAATTCGTACCCCTACAAACGAATTTGTAAGTCGCGTTTATGTCATTGTCGTTATTTGGCATTTCGAAATCCAAAATTAAATTATCAATTTATTAAATTTTCTCTAAATTTAATTTATAAAATTTGTATTACAATTGTAAAATTTATTTATAAAATTTCATTATACAACTATTAAATTTTAATTTACAATAAGCTTTTTATTTTCAAAATTATTTCTTAAAAATATTATAAATTTTAATCCGTTTATTATTTATTTTTTAATTCTTATTTTAAAACTTTTATTAATCAGTTTCTTATTAACATATATCGATTTTAAATAATGTTAACTTATTTTTGGTTTTATATAATTATTTACTTTTTTTGGTTTTTTTTAAATAATTTTTATCTTTTTTAAATTTTATAAACTTTATATATTTTTTATGTATTTATCTGATTTTTAAAAATTTTAAATTAAACAAAATCTATAAATTATTTGGTGAATTGAAAATTTAAACTAACTCATAAAATGATTCTAGAAAAATGCTTGTCTTTTATTTGTCTTAATTCTTTATTTTTTTAATTTCATCCAAAAATTCTCTCTTAAAATTTGTTTTTTATAATATAAGGTTTTTGGTAATAAAATGATTTATTCATTTATGTGAAAAGAAAAAAAAATATCTTCCCTTTGAGAAGGTCATGGAAGATTATGAGGAAGATTTAAAAGAAAAATACTAAGTCCTTTTATGAGAGAAAAGTATTAACCTGAAAATCGTTATATTCAAATTTACAGGAACTTTTAAAGAACTATGTAATAACATCACAGAACACATACCGTATTTTTGGTGATTCTAGTAGTCTTGTATTTGGTTACGTTTAAGTGCTTTGTCTTTTTTGTGACATGTTATTTTGTCTTATGTCAAAATTTTGTTGTTGACAGTTTATTTTATTTTTTTTGTGTGACCTCTTTCTATTGGCGCGAGTATACGTGAGTTGTACATATTTTGTAAGCATGTATTGGCGTTTTGAATGGCTCTCTGATATTTTTAGTTATGTAATTTCTTGATTTTTTATTTTTATTTTTACTTTTGGATAAACTGCTATTATAAAGATTTAAAAAGATTTATTTTATTTGTTTATTTAATTTTTATTTTTGATAATCCGTTGTTGCAAAGGTTTGTTTTTTTATTTACTTTATTTATTTTTTATGTTATTTTATTTAATAATTGCCATATGCAATTATGAATTTAAAAAATCAATTATCAATTGATTTTTAATTCATAGTTATTTAACTATTTACTTACCTCAAATGGCATTTCCGATTTATTTTGTCGAATAAAAAGAAAAAACAGATTCCGTCCAATTCTTTCTCTAAAGAATACTAACAAATTAGATCACTATCGACCTCTAATCCGGTTTCGAACTATTAGTATCAAAAGTTCGCTCATCTTGGTTATTTTTGACATTTTTATTAAAGCGAAGTATTTGCTAATTTGGTTTATCATTACGTTATTTGTTAAATATTCTCGAATGACTGTGAATTTTTTTTGTTGTTAAAAAAGAAATAAATTTTTCTCGTTAAAAGACAGTGGTTTAAACGTCTCGTTTTTAGCCCTGTACTAAATTCACTCAATCAAGAGATCATTATTATCGTTAAAACCTCCAATTTGTATCTTAGATCAATGGACAAATTTGGGGTTTTACAAACTACTTTAAAGAAATATATATGTACAAATATCAAGACATCAATAGTACCAATAATGATTTAGTATTATAATAATAAAAAAATAATTAAGAAACTTATAATACTGAATTCTTATTGGCTATTAATATGAGTTTTATTATTTTTATTAACCAATAATTGTTTTGTATTTCACAATCATTAAATAGAAGTCATTAGCATTTTATATTTTCACTAAAATTTGGACTTTTAAAGATTGGTTGTCTTTGAGTTTGGAATCTTTAAAATTTTATTTATCTTTGGATTAACTTTGAAGACGCCGGTAAAGTAAAATCCTATTGGTTTTTAATTTATATTCTGAGTTATTAAAATTGTATTAATAATAAAAAGAACAAATGTTATTTATATATTTTTATCTTCATATTTTGAAAATATTAAAAAATTATTAATATAGATAAAAATTTTAAATTGTTTATAAGAATTGTACTTTATTCTTCAATACATTTATCTCTTTCAAGATGTTTTTTTCGAAACTGAATTCAATATTGTTTTTATCTTCTAAGTTCGATTTTCCATTGTTTCATTTAAATGTTCAACTAAAATTTGAAAATGTTTCTCCAAGTTTCATTTTTAAAATTCAAAATGTTCTTTAGACTAACTCAAACGTTAGGATTAATTTTATTTATCTTTTACGATAAATATTTCCTCATCAAACTTGTAATATTTAAATAACATTTAAAACAATGTACTCAATGTTTATTTTAAACAGAATTTTATTATTTTATCTTATTAGGATCCCTTAAATGTTTATAGCTTTAAGATTGCTTTATATGTTTATTAATTATTTATTTACTAGCGCGCTCGGCCCGCTTCGCGGCCCTCTCTTGCCGGGGGTTCAATGTTATTAGATCACGCGACTTTTTTCTGAAAGCATTTTTATTGAAAATTTCAGTGTTTCGAGTATAAAAAATCGTATAATAAAAATTTTTATTTCTGTTTAATGCAAAGTTTGAAAATCATATCTCGAGACAAAATGATATTTAAGAAATTACGGTTACAAAAATCGCATTCATTCTAATATCAGTCTAATATTTATTTATTAATATACAATCATTTCTTTATTGATTATAAAATCATTTCAAAAATTTACCTTACAGCGTTAGTGAGGCAGTGAGGCAGGCAGACTTGGGCTTTTATAAGATAAGATTGAAACTTCATTAATTGACAATTCAGTTGTGAACAAGCGCTAAATAATATTATTTGTTTCATTTTGTATAATATCTTATTTAAATAAATATAATTAAGTGTAATCCATATTATTAATGTTTGTCTATATAAAACACAAAATAACAAGTAAGCTAAAATAGAATAGATTTAATTTCACTATAAGATTCTTGAGCTTACTTATTACCGATAAAAATAAAAATAAATAATTATAATAATGAACAACTTCACTAAATAAGTTATTAAATATTAAAACTAGAACTAACAACGGGAAAGTAAAGGTAAAGAATTAATCACATAGAATAAAGAGTTAGTTAATAATCTAAGGTCATCCATCTACTAAGATTACTTTGTAACAGGGTTTGTAAGAGAATTTGCAAATTACACGCTATAATCAAAATGGAACGACAACTTGGACTCAGATCTTGAATGACCGTTAAATAATTTAGTGACTGATTTGATGGAACGATCTCTTTACGCAATATTTTCCAGTAAATTTTCTCCCTTTGAAATCTCTTGAATCATCAATATGTTTGGTACCAATTTACCGTTGTATACAAATTGTCAAGTTGCGTGAGTTGCATGGTAATACTTTATTGTCATTGATTTTTTTTAACATCGATATTTTTATTTTTTTATATTGATAATTTTAATGTTTGATGCAAGGGAGAAATTTTCTTTTGATAATATTCTTTATTTTCGTTCGTTTTCTTTTCTTTTTCTTTCATAATTTAAACGACACAAAATAATAAAAAATAATAATAATACTCCGACATAAATACACCAAGTAGTTTTTACAACGGAAGACTTTACGCATATCTCGAAACATATAAGGATAACATCTCTTGTTAACATCTCAAAATGATCTTATCGTTAAAATGTTTTGGAATGTAATTAAGTTTTAGATAACCACGAAATTTTAAGTATAAATATACAGTGTCACTCAAATTAATCCGTCAGTACTTGTTTACATATTATTTAAACTTTAACATAATTAACCAAAGAAAATATCGATAAATTTTACAGGTAAGTGACCTGAACTTTGAGTAAACTCAGTAAAAGAATATCTAATTAAAAATAAAAATAGAATTTTCTATGTAAGATTTGCAGAAAAAAATTGATCGATCAAATTAATCTACCATAACAATAAAATGTAAAATAAATTTAAAAAATAATAGCAATTTTTTTAAAAAACAAAAGATACGCCAATTCAAAGTATATTATCACAAAAATATATTTTAAAATGGCGTATCTTTTGTATTTTAGTAATGAAATTTTAAAATATACTTATAAAATTCTTTAAAAAACAAAAGCAATGAAAACGTTAAAATATAGAAAATCTAAGACTAATTAATATTTTATAGGTTCTCCTTTTGCATCAATACCATTAAACCTTGACAAGCATTCTTAATATCAGAATAATTGCTGCATATGTATTCTTTTGTGTTTATGAGTTCTTCTTTGGTTTTAATGTGCAATGTGGAATCTGTTGCAGAGAGATCTGGGCTAAATGGTTGCCACTTTAAAACAATAATGTTTTGACTCTATAAATGAGATAACTTGCTTTAATTTATAACATTGATCATCATCTTGCTGAAAAATATCTATCCCAGATGAATGTCATTCAAACATTAAAGATAATAAGTTATTTTGAAATATATTAATGTACATTTTGGATTCATACAGGGTTTTTAAGATTTACAGCTGGGTGTAACCTAAGAAAATGTGATTGTACAGTATATCATATTTATTTTTACTAAAAAATTGTTACTTCGCACATGCACACTGGATTTAAAGGAACAAAAGAATATCTTATACTTATTAAATACAATAATAAATGACCATGTGTAGAAGCGTGTATGTGCGAGAGGGAGAGAGAGTTGGTGGAATAGCAGTATGTGTATTTTTAATGAACACATGCTTTACTTATAAATAGCCAAATTTTTGGGTGTACATCTACAAAAGCTGGGTGTACATTGTACACCAAAAATGGCCTTAAAAATCCTGATTCATGGTTCCTTCAACTATTTTAAAGGCTCATGTTGCAATGTATGAAAATCAGCCCTATACCATTTCTTTTTTATGATAATTTTGATGTTGTCTTCAATGTTCATTTAGAAATGACTGCTTTGTTAGTTTTTCTATATATTGTGCTCATGGAGGACATATACCAGAAGCATATTCTTTAGAAAAAAAATAGCTTAAACTTTTACGAAAAATATTGTTATGTAATATATAAATTATTTAAACTACCCTCTTCCAAAGAGACAAAACCGAGTTTTCGTATAATTTATACCATTTATATTACACGTCTTTATGACGTTTAGACAGTGAAGGTGATATTAATGGTCGTGTTGCGTTTATCATCATAATTCCACAACAAATTTAATCGACCAGAAAATCAGTCAATCAACAAAAAAAGAAAAAAAGAATTCAATCAATCAACATCAAATCAAAATCAAGAAAAACTCAAATAAAATTCAATATATTTAAAAAAATCTTTTTTTAATATTAAATTAAACTTATGTGATAACTTTGACGTCAAATTATTTTAATAAATAAAATGTTTATATCTTAGTGTTCGAATTTTGAATGTTAACAAATATGGAACTCATTTTTTCTATAAGACAGACCGACCCGGCGGTCTCACACTGAATTATATCTCCGCGAGGGGGTAAAGCCCGGGCGTGAATAGTTCGTTTTTAATCCCGTCACAGTCGATCCACGTTGTTTTTCCTGACGACCCCATCAAGATCAAATCAAGCACAATAGATTGGTATGATGATAAATCACTCCTTATTAATAACCTTTTTGATGGTATTAAGTCTCAGATCCAAGGTATGCAAACTATCATCCGTTTGTATTGTCCTTGGAGTTTCTTTAGATTTTAAGAAAACTTACTCAATTCTATCAAGCAATTTTCTTTTTATACAACATTTTCCTTTTTATGATACATTTTGACCGGTTTCTTTGTATCCTTTGCTGATATCCAATATTGTTGAGCAAACAGATATTCATATCCGACGAAATTTGAATCTGTCTTTTTTTCGTGATATTTTTAATAACTATATCACGAATGGTGTATTCATTATTTTGGAATTAGACTAAATTCTATTAATTAAACTGCTTTTTTAACACTTGAAAATTTTAGATGGTGGAATATCCCGAGTCCAGAAAATCAATACTTTTTTTCAAAATTTTTTTCAATATATTTTCGGCTCATATCCATATTCCAATGACCTCGTACTGGATTTGAATTACTAATACGATCCATCACTTCATGAATAAAATTAATAGACTCTTCATTCACCTGTTCATTCCATTGTAATCTATTACACGACCGTTTTATGTAGCTACATACTAAACGCAACAAATTTCCTATCGGGTAAAGACCAATTAATTTTCCACAAATCAAATATAAACCTCTTATAGTGATCTTATCAGGGACGTTCAAGGACATGGGAGTACTCCTCGACCAGTTTAATACCCCATCACAGAGAGACAATTGAAGACCAAGAACTCTAGCTCCGTTTAGTTCCTCTGGATCTTTACATTGTAAACCGTATTTCGATAAATTATTCAGCACTTTTCTACGCTCACTTTGTCTTCATTTACAATGATATCATCTACATAATGACGAGTTCCACGGCGAACTTTTTCATCAATAGACAAAACCCTTCCTAAAACCATGGACATTATTTTCGGAGCGATACTAAACCAAATCCTAATCTTGTAAGCTCGTCAAATTCACCATTAATTCGCACTCTCTGATACTTCCATAAAGTTGAATCTACTCCGATTTGTAAATAGGCATTTTTTAAGTCGATAACTTTGTAATTCTTTGGCATACTTCTCCACTTGCGAAGTTCGTCATCCACTGATACTGCATCTAATGTATGAGAACTAATAAACTGATTTAACTGTCGATAATCTATGACATTCCTTAATTATATCACATTCATTAATAATATCACATTAGAATCTGATTCAATCTCTATCTCACACTCTCCAAGCACAGCTACTTCATTTCCATCAACTACTTTAACACACACATTAGACTCAATCATCTTCTCTCTATTTAATTCATATCTTACATTACTCACATCACTCCCACTATCAATAAGAGCATTAATCCACTTCCCGTTCAACTTCACCATCATCTGCATAGGCACCTTTCTCTGCGCACAAGAATAGGCGGTGCCAACTATTCTTGGTTTAAGTTTAAATTTGTTCTTACATTTGTTCGCCTTGTAGCCTCCTTCTCCGCAGATAAAAGATTTAATTTTATTACTTGATATACACTCCTTTGCTATATGACCGGACTTCCTACACGAAAAACACTTCAACATAGAGGTTTTTTGGCGCCTCTCATTCGTCATTGGGCTTTTGCGACATTTTATAAGAATCACCCCGTCACGAGTTAATTCCATCGCACCCTGATAAAGCTCTATAACTCGCACATACAGAAACTTTGCTTCTCATCCCGTTGATTATGACCCTGGCCTTTTCCACTAACTTACTTTGCGTTATCTCGTCTAATTCTATTAATGTTTTCAATTTGATTCGCACATCATCGGGTAAACAGCTTAAGAAAAAACATTTAAATATTTATTCATTAATCGGAAACTGTGATAATCTGAATAATCGCCTAATATCTTCGGCTAAATATTCAACTGTTTCATCTTTCTGTAACTTATTCGACCGCAACTCTAAAAAGGAATCGACATCATCCTTCTCAAAGACTTTTAAGACGGCAGCCTCGACCTTCTCCATATCATTTTGATTGTCTTTGGATAAATTTTGCCACACTCTAAATGCTAACCCGTCGAAATGCATCGACCAAATTTTCGCCAGTCTTTTCTGCAATGATCTTCGCTCTCTCGAACCATCTATGCACATCTTCGTCGCCTTTGAATATCTTGATCATCTTCAATAAAGTCTTCATCACGCGATAGCTTGTGGTTTTCACCAGAAATAGAACACTACTAAACATCAACAAAGTTTATTTAAGTACAACACAAAAAATCAAATTCTGTTTTCATGCTTTTTATCACGTATTTAAACAAATTTAATATCGAATATTTAACAACATTATTACATTATCTACTTATTATACGTACTGAAAATGTAAATTAAAAAAATATTTTGATCATGTTTTTTTTTGACAACAAAAATTATCAAGTCTTGTTTATGACCAATAAAAAAATATTAAAATTTAAAAAAATAAAATAAAATAAAAAAATATTTTATTACAAATCCTGTAATTCTTGGTTGTACAAATATAATTTGTCAAACAGATGAAAGTTTGTGTAGGTACAAACCTAAATATCATAGACAAAGAGATGATGACTATAAAATTTGCTCGTTTGGAATAGCTTACACATCTTATAAACCAGCGAAAGTATTTTAAGGCACAGTTACTTAACGATCATCGTCAGTGTTTCTTCCAATAAAATATAGTCATATTAACCCTTACAGGACTATAAGATGTCTATGATATTAGTTCAGCCCGCGAATGTTTTCGTTTTGGCGCCATAAAGTTTGACAGTTCTTTTTTTAATCGTTCAGAAACACATTTGCCGCCTTGGACATACGTTTTATTTTGACATTCAGTAAAAAAATTTCGATTCAATAATAATTGAACAATTGATAACGATTTTTATAGACGGGAAAATTATTTCCCTTGTGCGTGAAAGGGTTAAAAGTGAGTCTATTATTATGTTTGGTGAATGGACAGCTTGTATTGGGTTGGCCAAAAAGTCATTGCGTTTTTGAGTACGTCCTAATAAAAAGCTTGAAAATATAAAACGATGTGATAAAGTTTAAATTCAATTATATATTCTGAAACCTTAACTTTCACACTATGTTTATGCAAAATATTAATTGATTTTGTTTTAATTTATTACTTTACCGTCAATTGGAAATGGAAAATCAAAATGAGCATATTCGTCATGTTTTGTTGAATTATTTTCACAAAGGGAAAGCCACTGTGCAAGCTCATAAGATGATATGTTTTGTATATGGTAGTGACTCCTTAAAACTTCGACAGTGTCAATACTGGTTTCCTGAATTTCGTTCTGAAAAATTTCATCTGAAAGATGCACCACGCTCCGGTCGACCAGTTGAAGTTGATGGCGACAAAATAACAGCACTGATCAAATCTAATCAACATATGACGACAAGAGAAGTTGCAGAGACTCTGGAAATATCAAAATAAAGTGTTGGAAGTCATTTAAGGAAACTTGGATTCGTCAGTAAACTCGATATGTGGTTACCACATGAACTGTAAGAAATTCATTTGGTGAAACGTATAGACATTTGAAATTTCCTTTGTGCGAGAACAAAGTGATCCATTTTTGAAGTGCTTGATTACGGGTGACGAAAAATGGATTGTTTACAACAATGTGGACACCGACGATCATGGACAAAACGTGTGATCCTGCCAAAACGATCCCAAAAGCAGAAATTCACCAAAAGAAGGTTATGCTTTCCGTCTTGTGGGATTTTAAAGGAATTGTGTTTTTTGAACTCCTTCCGAGGAATGAAACCATCAATTCAGACAGATATTGTGGTCAGCTGGAGAAATTGGCTCATTCAATTCAACAGGAACGTCCTGAATTGGCAAATCGAAAAGGAGCTGTAATTCAGCATGATAACGCAAGACGGCATACAAGTTTGACCACTCGCCAGAAACTCTTATCACTGGGTTGGAAGGTTTTACCACACCAACCGTATTCTCCAGACTTAGCCCCATCGGATTTTCACTTATTTAGATCACTGCAGAATTCCTTAAACAGAAAAACATTCGCCAGTGATGATGACATCTGTTGGGTTCTTGATCAAGATTATAATTCATTAACACCAAAAATTTATTAATAACACAATTAACAATTATTCAAACAATTTTTAGTTAACAATTTTTTTTAATAAAAAAATGTTTGTCGAGAAACTTTTCTTCGTTTTCTTTTTGACCAGATTTTTTATATAAAAACCTGAAATTATAAATATAAATAAATTGATAAGTTATTTTAAAATTGAAAAATTTTTATTTTGAAAATTTACATTCCACTATTTTTAAATTAAAACCAACATATATTTACTAAATATATTTATATATTCATATTTTTACTAAATTAATCATAATGATTTTTTATTATTTTAGAATTAGTTTAATGTTATTTCTTTCTTTTGTGAAACATTAATAAAGATTTTAATGCTTTTTTATTATCAATATTTCAGTTTAAAAGCATTTTTTACCTACAATTATTTTTAATACCATACAAATTTTAAATACGATTTAAATACAACAAAATAATTTACAATATTCAAATTTTTATTATTATTACGATACATTAATGATAAAAGTCTTAATATTTATTTCTATTTACGAAAACTGTTTATTTGTTAAATCTTTAATTTGTAGAATATCAAACTGATTTTAAAATTTAAAATTATCTGTTTTTTTAACTTTACAACTCTGGAAACAAAGTTTCTTATTTTATTTTTTAGAATAACTTTTAAAATTAGTACAACATAATTATCCTTGTCTTTATATATTTCTTTTAAATCAATTATTTAAAAATCCATTATTTCCGAATTAATTTCACTTTAAGTTTTTACTCTACAATTAAAATTTGATTATTTTCGAAAATAACTTTATTTAATTAATTAAGATTTATATATTTTTTTACTTAAAATTGCTTTAAAAACTTTTGATTTTAAATATTTAATTATTTTAGAAATTCTTTATAAAAATTTATTGCTTCAAAAATTTTGAAATTGAGCCCGTCCTTCACAACATCAAATCGTTCCTAGACGGCTTTTTTGCTGACAAAGGCAAATGTTTTTATGAATCATGAATAATGAAGCTACCGGAAAGGTGGAAGAAAGTGATTGAAAATAATGGACAGTATATCGTGTAAAAATATTTGTGTATCCATGTCATTTTTTGATAATAACTATTTTAGTAAAAAACGCAATGACTTTTTGGCCAACCCAATATAAGCAACTTGCTAAGGATGAGAATTATACATTCTTATACATCTCAGCTAATGTATAATGTAATGAATCATATTGGGCTAAATTTAAATATAGAGTTAAATAAAAAAGTTGTTTGTAGTGATTTAATTCGGAATATTTACAAGAATTTATGTTTAAGTATAATGTTGCTCCTAGAATTTTTTAAAAAATTTTTAATTATTTTTTTTTAATTTTTTTATGATTTTATAACCATGTTTATTTTTGACCACAAAAATTAACAAGTCTTTTTTACCACTTTAGTGAAACAAACATGATCTAAATATTTATTAAAACTTCTAGAAAATAAATTTAAAACGTTTTTTATATCATAACTATATCAAAGATTCTCTAATTTAACGTAAATTGTAAAAGAACAATCAGTGTCACAAAAAGTTTTTACATAGTTAAAATTATGCAAAACTTTTGATATTTGTTTTCACATATTTCTTCTCATAAATAGTCAAGAAGTTCCATCCAGGGCGACTCTCAAATTTCAAGCAAACGGAAGACGGGAACAATAGACCATTTATATCCAATGGATAAAAATATCAAAGTTTAGCTAATTAACTAATTGAAGATTTTTAAGAGGATATATATAAATGGGGATTCTTCGTAAACTTTGTTACAAAAAATATTAAAGTAACATTTCAATGCAGAGCTGTGCAGTCGTATGAAAATTGATTAGCTCCGGCTCCGGCCTCTATCATATATTGTCTTTAATTCCAAACCTTCTTCATACCCAGTTTACAGTTTACTTAAAGTTTTTTTCCGAAAAACATTATGTACCACAGAAGAAAATTCATTCAAAAAATTAGATTGCAGTATTGTCAAACTGTTGAAAAATTACTTTTTCATAATTCTGGATACAACAAAATAGAAATAGTTATTTCATTATTTAATTAAAAAAATTCCGGGTTTAAAAAGGACGATATCGGTATCCTTTCTCAAACCACCACTTTTATAAAAGCACCTTTGAAGTTCACTGCTGCAATTATCACAGTAATTTTATTATTCGTGAAGAATTTAGATAATCATGTTTCATATCCGCTTTATTTACGTTATCTAGATAGATAATAATCATCTTAACTTTTAAGGTGAGCATTTATATTTACAAAAACAATAAATAAGTATAAAATGACGGTTTCATATTTTAATTTTATTGTTACAATAAAAAATATCATCATTTTTAAGATATACTTTTCACTACTGAATTTATAATAAAAGTAGTCGATATTTTATTTCATGTTTATATGTAATAGGTAATATGTAATATTAACTATTTAAAAATTATTTTTAGATACTATCAGTAAATTTACATATTAAGAACACTAATATTATTTAAATCACAACTCGAATTGTCTCCAGAACGATTCTCCACAAAAATTTCGTTGTCAAATATCACTATTGATCGATAAATTTAAATTCTATTTCTAATCTTCTAATTAGTTAAACAAATTGAAATTACAATTCTTTACTTAAATATTTTAAAATTATTTTCAAAAATATTTAACTCATTTTACATACTTTATTTATGATAAAATAAATCTTTACGTTACAATCCACTATTGAAATATTTTAAAATCACTTTCAAATATATTTAAAATATTTTGATTAAAATATTATTATATATATTATATATTAATTTAATTTTAAAGTTGTTATTTACATTTTAAAAGTTACCGAATATTCAGACTGTTCAAAACATTCAGAATTTCAATTTTTCAATTGTTGGAAAAAGACAATCATTAAAACAACATACCAAATACAACATACAATAAATAACCATTCGAAATTATTCCTCACTGCAAAATTTAAAAAACGTATCTAAAGGGAATCACTGCTATTGGTGCGGTTGGTATGGTTGTGTACCTTACAACTTTTATTTCAGCATCTGTCGCAGTCAGCGCTCGATTTAATGATTTTGTGAGGATGAGACAGCTGCTTGGATACCAGGGGTAAATATTTCTTCTGACACAAGCAAATCGCTGGGAAGGTATCTCTTGTAGCTTTTGAAGAACTAGTGGTACTTGCTCTCTTTGACTTCTAGTCTTTGACTTCTCTCTTTGAGTCCTAGATGAAAGCAAAAAGCTGATTCTTGTTGCTATGGATAACTCAGCAGCTGATTATTCACCTTAAAAAAAATAGAAACTTGAACGTATCGTCAAATGTCTATTTTTTATAAATAAAAATTTTTTAACAAAATTGATAACTTCTAATAAAAATATCGCATTTACAGTTTTAATAAAGAATAAAAAAAAGACAACCGTTTTCGTTGATACAATTTTATTGAAGATCAAAAAATTCAGCGCAACAAATAATTAAAATCATTTAACGTCTGCTACTAAGTCACTTCTATCGCGATAAGTCATTTAATTCTGTTTCCAATCTTCGTTTTAATCTGTTTAAACAACAACATTAAATTTTCCTTTAATTCGATATTTATTTTTCGTTCTCCAAAATAAAGGATTTTTCAATAAAGCTATTTGGTGTAATTTATTTAAATCGTTTAATTCAACCGAAAATAATCTCGAACAATATAGATTATTATTATTAACGGTCTTATAATAAACACGTTCTTCTCTAATGACGCTTTTTTCAAATCAAATATCTTTAGAAAATATTCAATTATATTATTTTTACTTGATTTTCGGTAAATCGTTGGAAAGAACACTGAGCCGTGCTCGTTATAATACAACAAAATTAAACTTTTTATATTATATATATTATATGATTTTTTATCGGTTCGATAATAAAATATCCAAACTATGTTCGCGGCAATTTTCAATGGTTTCCATTGTATTTACCGTCGAAAATTGTAAATAGTTTTCACAGGGATCATTTGATTTGAAAGACGTCGCGCAGTACGTTCCAAGAATCAATATCACAACTATAGCCACTAGACGTCGACGTTTACCAAAATGGAAATAGATCACTGAAAAATTGAGACTGGAACAATAATTATTGTGCATTTTCGTTTTTGTTTGTTTTCACTTTGAGGTAGATCGAATAAACTGAATCCGACAGTAATTATTCAGAGTCGTAAATGCAATTTACTTATTGATATTTCAATAAATCAATAAAAAAATTTATAATTCTTTCAAATTCTTTCAAAAACATAAAAAAAATCTTTCTTGTAATTACATAAACAATCATGCAAAATATATGATAAAAAAAATAAAATAAAATAAATAAACACACTGCAGATCACCTAAATAAAAATCGCGTACCAAAAAAAAATTTCTAAATTCTTAATTCCGAATTAAGTGAATCAAAATCACATACACAAACCAAAAATGTACATTAGAAAAAATACTCACTTAACACACCTAAATGTTCACATGTAGAAATATGATTTTTCCAGAATCTTGTTTTTCCTCCATCCATTCATAATTTTTAATCTAGGCTCCAGCTCTTGCTCCAAAGCGCTATTAAAAAGCGCCTTTTATATGATTATATACATCTATCCATGATAGTTGTTAATCTTGTATTAATATCATACTAGAAGAAAATTTGTTATATTTCTTAGAAACAAGTTTAAATTGATTTATTCAATAAATTCAATTAATATCACGACATTAAAATATCTTACAGAAATTTTTAGGAAACAAACATTTATCAGTCGATTTAAACAAAAAAATCAAATCAGCTTCTGAGTAACATCAAAGATTGTGTTTAGATTTTCTTTCTTCTTGTTTTTTGCCATTTATTGAGATCTGTTATTGTCAGTTGTTTGATAAATGCGTGAAAGAAATTTATTTCATTTCTCATTTTCCCCTTTGAAGATTGGGACAAATAAATAGTTGTTTCCTAAGAAACTTATTTGTTTTATAAATATCAGGATAAAAAATACTCCTGTTTTTTTTATTAATTGATTATTAAATAAATTAATTTTCTTACATTTGCTTCCCAAACTGAGTATTAGTAATAACTAGTGTTTTAAATATTCCCTCTCTAAATATATACATGCACATATAAATATATATATATATATATATATATATATATATATATATATATATATACAGTCAGGTGCAAAGGTTTGTGAATGCTTGTTTGTAAATTGTCTTTTGAACCCAACTGCAATTATATTGACAAATGCACACCAAAATATTTTTTTACAATAGTCTGGTGACACTTTTTGAGTTCAAACAGTTTCCACTGCTTTGATCATGTCCTGCAGGGAATTTGGGTGCATGGCAACAACCTGTTTCTTCACCTGGGTCCAGGCATTCTCAATCGGATTGAGATACGGTGAGTTGCCTGGCCAAGGACCAAGAATTTGGAAGCCTAACTGCGCTAATCATTCTCGAACAGCCTTGACATTGTGGCAAGGTGCTCCATCATACTGAAAGAAGATCGTTCTGTGTAACTCCAGTAGTGTAAAAAGCAGTATAGAAACAAGCGTTCACACATATATGTGTTATGCCGTATTTGTTTAATTACCGAATTAACGAACTCGGCAAATATTTTTTAAATTAATTATTAAATTAATATTAAAAATTCTGCATTTAATATGAACAAATCTCATTTTAATAAGAAAAAAATTTAAAAAATATATACGTTTGCAATTCAGCTGGCCATCCATAAATAAATTATTACATGAATAAAATTTTACATTTCGAATGTATTTTTTATGCTAAATTGCAATTTTTTTCAAATTAAATTTATATTTTTACATATTAAATTGATAATTTTTTTTATTAAATAAATTTTTTCAAATTATATGCAGGATTTTTAATATTAATTTTAGAAGTTTTCATATTAAATACAGAATTTTTCATATTAAATTGATATTTTTCATTTTACATTATACATTTATCATATTAAATTGAAAATCTTTCATATAGTTAGTTGACCATAAAATTTTGCAAAAATTGAATTCATAAATTCGGCAAGTCGGTTGTCGAATACACGAATTTGGTATAACATATATCCGGGATAACCAAAACGTTTAACCCGATTTTATATAATATAACAAATATAGATTTGCAATAAATAAGAACTGCAATTATAATTTAATCATAGAAACCACTGACGCACTACTAACATGATTGTTGAATACGTGATGAACATCGCTGATTGTCTGTTTGCCGCCTACCGGTCAAGTGTGTGTTGAAATCATTGTAGTTTTCGATCCTGGAATGTTCCTGTAAGACTTCATCAAAATCAAAGAATCGCTGCTCTTCGATATTATTAGCAGCGTTTCTCAAATGCAACTATGGTACCATCGACTTTGTTTAGAATTTAGTAATCATGCTGCTCAAGGTAGGACATCAAGTCACTCGTCAGCAAATTCGAAACAATCGACCAAATAAACGATACAATCAGATGAGCATAGTCAACTGCAGCAACATCTAATGAAAAATGAGAACAGCTATCTGATAGTTTTTTAAACAGTCTGAAAAACATCTATTCGATTGCTTTTCTATGAAATTGAAATCAGTGGCAGAAGTGATCAAAATTTACTGTGAAATGAATTTGAAACCTTTTATTCTTCATCTGTTTGATGCTTTGCATGATGGAGTTGCTGACCAGGGTGTTGAGGTTTCAAAGATGTTCCTTGACTCGATTCGAGGTAACAAAAAATTTGAAATATTAATAATAAGATGGTTTTCGTGAAAATTGGCTTTGTTAGGATTAAAATACAATAAAAACAAATTACTATTTTCTTCTTACTTTTATTCTTGATATTATATTTATTCTTTGCATTATTAAAAATGCTAGGCAGAAACATAAGATGTCTGGTAAAAATAAATATGTAAATCTCTTATACAAAAAGATTAATTAATTGTCATTGTTTTCATTTAATATTACAGTTTATTTAAAATATTTACTAGTTAGTGAAGTGTCTCAGAAGCTATTTTATTCTTATAAAATGTACTAAAATTCTTTCATTTTATGTCGTCTCATTTTACGTGACTCTTTTTTCCTGGTCGCTTTTTGTCCGGCCTCCATACAAAACAACTGAAGATTTTATATTTAGAACAAAATATGTCGTAAAAATAATTGCAGTTGTATTTAATTATTATAAATCAAATTAAATTCAATAAAATGTGATTTAATTTAATAACAAAAAACTACATCTTTAAATATATATATAATACGATATTCTGTAAAAGTGCACAGGGTAGTAAATTATAAACTCTGTAATGGGTGTAAACCTCAAAACATACAAGAGCTTCTGATATTGTCATACGGTTTTAGATGCCTGAGTGAAAGCCTTCAGTGCCGGGTACATTTCAGTTTGCCTCTAAAAATGACCAATCATAATAACTCGTCCCGTGGTTTTAAGGTTTTGACTGTATAATGGCACTTACTGCAACGGTGAAAGGGATATTTGAATATCCATCTTTCCATTATATTATACTTCGAATCCAATTGTAAATATTAATGTGCCAGTGTCTGTTAATACTGGTAACAAGAGCGATCAAGGAATGATCACGAACGTGGTTTTGGTACTTCCTTACCACGTTCGGCATCACTCCTGGATTGCTCTCGTCAGCAGTATCGACAGAGACTGGCACATTAATATTTACAATGGGATTCAAGGTGACATATATATATATATATATATATATATATATATATATATATATGTCATGTGAGATACTTCGTACATTTACGGTATTATTAGTATCATTAACATATATTTGATAATCAAATAAGAGATGTCTTCGCGACCAACCTTTTATTTTATAACTTTTGTAACAATGGTCAATGGGCATATATTAGAACCAACCATGCTCAGCCAGTTTCTTATAGCAAGAAAGGAATGCACAGCTTACTCTATTGATACACATTTACAACATTTTCGAATATTCATTTCTTTGTTTTACAGTCTCTTTCAGTTTTCGCTTACAGTGGCTTTAAACAGGTGTTGAAATTCATCAGTGTTTTCAAGGACCCTATGGAATTGAAGCATTCTCTATATTCTAACAAGCCATTTTCATTGCCAAAGATCCATATCATGTCATTATGATTATAAAATTATATATTTCAACGCAAATTAAATAAAAAATTATTTTTGATAAATTAAAACAAAATAAAGAATATCAGAATTCAAAATTTATAGAAAAATCGATTTTCAATACTTAAGTAAAAATTAATTAAAAATTAAATATCGAATCAATTCTCAAAAAATTTTATTTTTATATTTTTTCAATGTTCAGAAAATTACAATTTTATTTTACTTTTATCTTTTTTAATAAATGTATTTTCAAAAAAAAATATTTTTTTTGATTATAATAAATGTAACATTTTCATTTAATTATTAACTGTCTGAATTTCTTATTTTTTATTTTTCTTTCATATTTTGAGTTTAATTTTAAATTTCAATTTTTGAGATGGAAATTTATTTTTAATTAAAATTTATATTTTTTTTCTTTTTTTTGTTAGATTAAATCAATAAACTATTTTTATTACATATATGTATATTTGTTTTATATGTTTATTAAATATGTTTTTTCTTTATTTTCACAATCAATAAAAGTGGGAGTTTTAATAGCTAAAAAATAAAACTCGCAAATACAAGAAAATGATATTTTATATTTTTAGAGTAATTTTTTAGCTGTTTTTATTTATGTTTTTTTTAATTAATAGAATATATCAGATTAATTTATTGAAGTATGTTTTAGGGGTTTCATCTTATTTTGATTGATTTATTTAAAAATATTAACATTAAAGAAAACAATATTAAAAAAATTCAAACAAAAAACTGAAATAATTATATATTTAATCTCTAAAAAATAGTAAAAAATGTCTCTTGTTATTTAAATAATTTTTTTAATTTATTAATATATAATTAAAAATAAATTATTAATATTGAATACCAAAAAAACAATTTTAGAAACAATTTTTATAACAAATTAAAGTAAATGATTAAAAAAAAATAATCTCGGAAAGCCACTGCAAATACAAAGATTTTATGGAAATACCAAAAAGTCTAGGAAACACTTTTGTAAATGAATGGTACTTTGTGGAATATTCACGAAGGGAGCTCAGGTAAACAATGATTGTTTAATCATTGTGTCACGAATTTAGGAGTATTATTGATTAAATAATTTTATTTTTAATGAATCAATCTTGATGAGCGGTGTTGCGATGAAGTCGGTTAGCCAGTGGAGCAGAAGCATGTCAATCCTTGCATGATGGGGATTGCTTTTTGAGTATCATCAGCGTCCCAGAACTTCAAAAAAGACAATAAGCTTAATACCTGAAAGAAGGAGCAAAGTTCACATCGGAGAGAAAAAAGAAACGGTAATCGAAACATTTTCACGTGTTCAATTACCAGGTACCGATTGGAAGTCTAATGATCAAGCAATCTGCGATGTGATCTGGGTAGCAATCACAAGGCCGAGGCGAACTCCTTCAAATCAAAAGTGGTTACATGGCCACCTAGAGCAGTTAAATACTCATTGGAGAAATATGGGCGAGACGCACTGAGTTTGTAAGGAATAGAAACAATGACACTTTTTATAGATGGAATTCCAACAGAATACTTCTCCAGAAGAATATCAGAAGATGGAAACTTAAATGAGTCTAGATTCTATACGACCAAATCGAGAAAATATTGAACAATGATGGAGAAGGAAAACTGAAGGAGCTCACGATGGACTACGTACCCTCTGTAAATCACAATTAAAGGAAAATACGCTGTGTTCTCCTTGGAATGCTATTGGGAACAAGGAGCCGATTCACCATTTCAATAATCTTTCTAAGGCCTAACTGGAGCACAAGGAACGAACTAATGTCGCTGTAGACACTTTGAATCTCGAGAATTTGAATTCTCCTCCGACGCGAGAGGAATTAAGAGGCAGTGAAGCAGCTGAAGAGTGGGACAACCGCTAGATCTGGTGGATTGATCCCAGAAATCTATAAGTTAGGGTGTGTGAAAATACTTACCATACTGGAGGTGTGCTTTAGGAACATATGGAATGGACTAGAGGCATTCCTACCAAATTGGAGAGAGGCCGAAGTGTTGATTTTCTTCAAAGGCTCTTGAAAAAGTCCAAATAACTACCCAGGTATTTTTCTTTTAAATGTAGGAGGAAAGATTCTAGCCAGAATCATCGTGAATCGAATCACTGGGATCACCGAAGTGACACTGAATGAGTGGCAGTATGGATTCCGACCAGGAAGAGGAACTCAGTTGGCAATAATTATCTTAAGGAAATTGCAGGAGGAAGTGCGATAACAATATGTATGTCATCTTTATCGACATAGATTTCGACATCTTTATTCGACAGTGTACCCTAATCTATTTAAAGAGACTAGGGATAAAGGGGAGAATGTTAGATATCATCAAAGATTTCCATGAGGGATTCGAAGGTTCTATAGGGTATGAAACATTTAACATGGATAAAGGAGTTCGTCAAGATTTTGTTTTAGGGCACTCATGTTTAATATTGTATTCGATACGGTAGTGAAAAGAGCAATATTGAACGGTCTCGCTGATTGATGAAAAAAAAGTGATGATGAAAAATGAAGATGGAAGCTTCCTTGAGATAAACAGATTAGCCTATTCTTACGATTCCTGTCTCATCGACACGGACTGGAACAACCTGATAAATAATTTGATCATTTTAAATGCATCTTTTTTAGATTTAAGTCTCAAAATTAACATCGGTAAAACCAAAGTTTTGAAGCTAAACGGAGATACTCGGATCCTTATTTCTGGGCACCAGCTTGAGTTAGGTATTGAGTGGATCTCTAACTTTAGTTACCTAGGATCCACGATCTCTTCAGCAGGAAACGGGGAGGCGGAAGTGAAAGAAAGAACCAATAAAGAAATCCAGAACATCAGGGACCGAAGACCAGTGCTGAAGAGCTCCAAATTGAGTATAATGAATAAGAAGAAAGTTATCAACGCATGCATATTCTTCGTAGTCTACTACGGCGGTGAAGGCTGAAGAACTGCAACAAGAACATTAAGAAGTTTCATACCCTTCAAAACCTATGAACTAGTATAGTTAGGAAGAAACAAAAGATTGAAAGGATCCATATGGACACCCTGGACATTGGACTCCCACATCTCGTGGATAGTTTTGCGAGTAAAATGCTTAATTTACACAGTAAGACGGGAACTTCAGAGGAGTACAAGACCATCACACGAATCTAGAGGGAATAAATACTGATGGGGCAAAAGTTCAGTGGGAGAAAGAAGCAATCAATCTTGGAGTACCTTCAAGTGGACATACATTGGCTTTTTGGGTATGATGTGGTCAATGGAGATTTCGTTAACTACATCATTTACAGAGACCCTACTGTATCGAGGAAAACATACACAAACCCTTTAATTCGATCAGGAAGACTAAATAGGACAAGAACAACTGTACTGAAGTTAATCAACGAGAGAGAGAAGTGCAACTAATGTTCGGTTGAAAGATGCTACAAGGAGTTTACCGAAAAGAAGGAGCTGAACAGACACATCAAATGGACCTGTCGGTTTCCCCGTCCGCTAATCCTGATCTGCTCAAAGAGTCGCAACAACAACAATTACCATTCCCGTGTACACTATGTAAAAAGTCTTATAAAACGAAGAGGTGGCTGACCAGACACCTCAACCTGGATTATAAATTGGAGAACACAGAAGAAATTGGAGAACCGACAATGATACGAGCGCAAACCAGTGTAACAAATAACACAGAAGAAAGAGTCGTAGAAAACCTCAACATTACAGGTAATCAGATTCAATCCGTGACAAACCCCCGACAATCTCGACAGCGCTAGAGGAAGCAGTAGGTACTGAAGAAACATATCTGACTTTTAGGATTGCAGATTTTACTACAAGGGAAGAGTTCAGATGTCCCTTTGCGGCTGCACGAAGTCCACAAATACAGCCAAAGGTATGCATAACCATGGATATACAATCCTTGGGTGGTTGTTTTTTTATAAGGAAGCCGAATGGATCTTGTAGACCGAAACTATCTGACCCTGTAGTAGGTCTACGGGGAGGCTGCTAGTGACATTTTAGTTTGGATAAACTCTTTAACGAACCTAAAGGCTCAATTCTATTCGAAAGAGATGTGAGACACACATATCGGAGAGACAAATCGTCATCTCAAAGCCTGAATTAGCGAGCATTCGCAAATGAGTCGGTCGAGTAAGGTTCTTGATCATTGGTTATGTTGTAAGGATAGAACCTCATCCATTTCAAAAGATGAGTTTCTGTTCTACAAAAGAGATTCGATTCCCATTACGTACAGCAGTTTTGGGAATTTCTAATAATAATACACTACAACCCATCAATTAACATTCAGAATGGGCAAACTAAGACCATTTCAATACTTAAAATTTTAATCAAAATATTTTTTACCATTATTTTCCAATAATATTTTAATAAATTATAATATTAACGTTAATTTTTACCATTTAAAATTAATAAAAAAGTGAAATAATAATATTTAATAAAAACAAAAATTTAAGTATTAAAATTTTCAAATATTGTTGATGATGAACTATAAAACTTCGAAACATGTTTAATAATTATATCAAAGAAGCTTTAATTAAATTATATTTTCAAAATATTAAACTTATGTTTTTGTTCAATAAACTGATTTAATGAATATAAAAAATACTAAAATTCATTTTAAATATTATTATTAAATTATTATAAATTTTAAATGTTTATTTATGTTGTGTAAAATGAAAAAAATTAATAACAATTATTTTAATTTTTATGATTATGGTGAAATTTAATTTTTTAATTACTATAATTTCTTAAATGACAAAGTTATTTATTTTTGATATTTTTATATTATTAAAGACATGTATGTGAAATATTTATAAAAGTTCTAACTTAATTTATTTAATACTTTATTATTAATTTTAATTATGAAAATTTCTGTCATTCAAAAAAAATTATTTATTCGTAGTTTTATGTGAAAAATTTTGAATACGTATTAAATGGTTTATTTCGTTACTTAATTCGAAGATAGAGTCCCTCCAAGTCCGCTTGATTGTTGTACTTAATTGTTGTATGAAAATGTATCAATAGACCAAGTTTACTTTAGATAACCTTACCGAATATCATATTTAAGTCTAGATGTAAATAGATTTTTAATTTATGTTTAGTTAATAACCTCACAAACAATAAAACTGTCTCTACTTTCAATTTGGCACGAACATTTGTTCGCAAGTGAATAATTAATTATTAAATTCAACTGAAATATAATTTGATAATTTGAAAATATTAAAACTTTCGATCATTTACAAGTAAATTCGATTAAAAACTGCTTTGGTCGTATGTTTAATTACAGAACGTTTCTCCATCCATAATTTAAATTATAAAACAATATTTCGTTTGTTTCATGTCTTTTTTTGTGAATAATAACGTGTTTTATTAAAAATAACTAATTAATTAATTAGTCAATCTTTTAATTGATTCATTTGTTTTGATTTTAATTATGTTACTGTGCGAAATTTCAGTTCAATAGTACCACCGGAAGTAGGTGGAAGTTTACAAGATTTTTACCAAATACACAAACATACAACATACGAATCTACAGTGGGTTCCCATTTCTCGGGACAATATTCTCAAATTTTGTCTCGTTTATTTTGCTTTTCCCGTTATATAATTTTTAATTACACGGACTAAATAAATTAAACTTTGAAAATATTATACTTAAAATTTATATTTTTCATCAAAAACACAAGATATTTTTAAAAATTATAAACTGAAAATATACCAAAAGTTAATTATTTAATTACATTAAAAATTAATTTTTGATTTTTAGGAGTTTACTGTTGATTAATAAATTAAAACAACTTAAATAATAAATTAACATGAAGTTTTTTGTTTTATATTTAATAACAAAAATAATTCGATTATGATTAAACTTGTAAATAAATCAGCATTTTGATATGATTGAAATAAAAACAAACTATTTTTTAACAAAATATACATAAAATATTTTTTTAATATTTGTCCCGTTTATTCTATATCAAATATATACTATTTATTATTTTAAATTTTGGCTTTCAAAAAATTATCCCATTAATTTTGGTTGTCCTGACTTCATTATACTACTAGTTAATACAGAGTTAATTTTTAGAAAGCCAGAACATTGCTGTCTTAAAATGGCCTACATATAGCCCATATCTCTCTCCAATAGAGAATTTATGGGCTTTTGTCAAAAGAAAAGTTCATATTGTCCATATAAATACCAAAGAAGAACTCATAAATACAATAAAAGATATATGGAGCAATGATCTGGACATTAAGGCTGCTTTTCATGGTCTCATCGATGGTAATGCCTCGACGAATTCAAGCTTTTATTGATGTAAAAGGAGGACTCATAAAATATTAATAACCGTTATTCGGTCTGTCTTTTTCTAAAAAAAATTTATTAGGATTTTCATTGTCTTGGTGTCTTAAACAATAATGTAATTATAATTTAATAAATTTTTACAGAAAATCATTCATTTGCTATAGATAGAGAATAAAATACTTTTAGATAGCATTTTATTTATCTGAGATTGCTACATTTTTTACATTTACAAAAACAGGAAAAACATTGAAAGCTTAAAAATAAAACATATTTAAGTGAAGAACAATCATTAAATGTTATATCGCTGGAGAAACGAGTTTATTTCATTAAATTCCATCATCGTAAATTTTAAACCAAGGATCTGATAAATCTTTAAAAGGATTATGATAATAAGCTTTTGAAATTCTTATCTGCAAAAAAGAATTTCAAAAACTATGAAAAACGTATCTTTAAAGCTAACCTAGAAAAATGTACCAAAAACGTAATAAATATTTAAAATACTTTTACGTAATGTCGATTTTTATTGTCATAAATTAACATACTCATTATCATAAAACAAAAACTAGTAAATTTAAAAACTTTAATTTTTTATATCCATTCTTTCTGCATACAGAATTCTACTTTGCCAACAAAGTTTTTAAAATATAAAAAAATTAATTAAAAAAACACATTAAAAATTAATATAAACTACGTATAGTTTATAAGTAGATATCTTGCAATTAATATTGTTCGGAAACTCCGATTCTTTCCCATTTTGGGTTTTTAAAAATTTTTTTTGATCAAATATTTGCATAATCATTTATTGTCATCCAGAATGAGTAAGTGTGCAAAGTTTGAAGAAAATTAATTCAGTTAAAAGCCTTCAAAAACAGGTTGCTAAATTCCATGGATACATTTATATATATATATATATATATATAGAATGTAAGCTAAGAAAAAGAATGGAAAAACTAATAATTAGAAATATATAATAACTCAGATATAAATTATTTACTTGTTTTCCGTATACAGGGTGGATCAAAACCTACTTTACAAACTTAAATTATGACTTTTATCAATTTTGATAATTTTAACATTATAATGTACAATTCTAGGGAAATCCTTTTCCATTTATTTAATTCTATTTTACTTTCTATGTAACTTTTCTTTATGATACTTTGCCAAAGGGTCATTTTTATCATTCAAATTTAAAAACGAATATCTTCTTTACGGCGCAATAAATTTAGAGCTTATTAACTAACATTCACTACTATCACAATTTCCAAAAAGTTTCAATTCAAAATTCACCTTTTCAACTTCAGGAACTGTTCAGTAAATTTTGATTCACCATGTTAAATATATGTTTTTAAGAGAATATAGTTTTAAAAAACTAAAATTATTTAGTTTCTGAATACCTCTCTCGCAATGTCTTGTGATGTACAGAATCTCCAATCTTTAATGAAGTTTCGAGGCTTGGAAGCTGTTTCAAAGTTACAAGAATCGTATGGAGGGATCCATAAGTTATTAAGTCTTCTTGGAAGCACACAAAATAATGGTAAGACATAATTTACGTTTTATAAAAACAATTTTCATTTTAATAATATTTAAGAAATGTTTACTCGTGCATTATATTTTTGTATGGATTTCTAATATTATGGTTTTAATCAGATTTCCTTCTTATTTTGAGAAAATTTTACATTTTTAATTAATAATTATTAATAAAACACGAGAAAATGAACAAATTGTTTTGTATAAACAGAGTTATAAAAAGAATATAATTTTTAATCAGCAACAAAAATGAAGACTAAAAGAATAGTCAAAATCTCTCGTAGTATCACACGTAATCTGGATCGGAATTCTGATCAGGAACTTTCATTTTAGAGACATTAAGTAATGTCAATGTTGTCTGAATCGATGTGGCCGTCGTGGGTTTGGGTTTTACTTGCATGGTTTAATTCCGATTAAATTTTCAATTGAAAATTTTTGTCCGGTAATCAGATCAAAATCACTAGTGGTGAGATATTAATGGTTTTTCGCAAACCTCACTCGATATCCGATTTACTATTGGATATTTTAGTTCCTTAATCGTGAGTACAGCAATTCTAAGACTCAAAAAGTCTCCAATACATTACTGAATGTTCATCTATTAATAAAATTTTGAGTCTTTACAACACAGATTTTTCGATATGAACCCTTTCATTTCTGAAATTTTAATTTCAAAATTTGACGATTGATTGGTCATGTACTTAAAAAAAATTTTGAGTTCAAATAAAAACCCGAAGAGAAATTATTATTTTTCCTAAACACACAAATTTCGAAGTAAATATTTAAGAAAACAAAACTAAAATAAAAAACAAATAGTAATTTAGAGAAGAGAAAACATTTTTTACAAAAAATTTCAGCATTTATAAAATAAAAAAATTTTTGTTTATAATTTTAATTTAATTTTAATTTTTTAAAAATTTTTTTTCTTAAAACTTTTTCATATAAAAACTTAATCAGAACAAGAAATATAATTTTTTCTCAATTATTGGATGTTTTTTTAAATTGAAACCATTATTTGATTTTATTCATGAAAGACATTGATTACTTATTAGTAAACTGTATTTAAAAAAACATTTAGATATTTTATTTAGGTATTAAATCGGAAGAACTAAATGAAAGAAGGTGTAAATACGGATCCAATTATATAGCTCCTAAACCTCCAAAGTCTATCATGCGTTTAATGTTAGAAGCCGTGAATGATTTTACTTTGATAGCATTGATCCTATCAGCAGTATTATCAGTGGGGTTATCCCTCTATATTTCATGTAAGAAATTATTATTTTGTTTTATCCATTTTGTCCATAGATAATGTGATTTTTTATGTACATAAATTTTCTTATTTTAATTTAAATATCTATTTCAACATGACTATTAACAACATCAATATGAGTTTTACAACATTTATTAATATCACAAGCACATTCACTATTTGACATCTCTCTTGATCAATATATTTCTGAGTTCAAACTAATTATTTTCAATAAATGA
>MQRK01220021.1:9602-20282 GCA_001938485.1 Girardia tigrina
AAATCAGGGCTGTATGGTGGATGAGGATCAAATTGAGCCCGAAACGCGCAATTGTGGCCATTGAAACGCTGCTAGTATATGTGGGAGTATTATCGTGTAAAAAATTAATATCAGATACTTTGCTCTTGCGTAGGGATTTCTTTGCTTTCTGTACGACATTGAAGTAGTAAGAACTATGGATCTTCACACTGGATTCAGCAAAGTCAGTCAAAATAATACCATTGGTGTTCCTAAACACCGTTAGCATGAGCGTTTTTCGGTGACAAGTTTATGACCGCATTTTCAATGAGCTGCTTTCTCCTGGTAGTTTCCATTTTTGCAACTCTCTTTTAGATTCGGGGACATAAACGGACAATGGTATCTCGTCCACAGGGATGATTTTATCAATGAAACGATCTATAACATTGGTCCTCATCTGCAGATTCTCCAAAAGCATTCCACAAGTCATTGTTACATTTCAGCCATTAAGCGTGGCACAAAACAGGAACATAGTTTTCGAATACAACTTTCAGTGAGACAGTAAGCAGAGTGCCTTTGCAGACGATTGTGAGCTCTCTCATTGTAATTCTTCTCTCGTTTAGCACGATTGTTTGTAGTTTTTGCATGATTTTTTTCATCAATTTCTGAGGGTATTCTAGATCTTTCTTCCTCCATCACGGAGGATCTACCACTCTGAAAGTAGTTGAGCCAATGATAAATTGTTGTTGTGGATAGGTACTCTTGTTAGTAAACAGCTTTTAATTCCGAAAGAACCTCTTATCTATTTTTTCCTTTCAGAAAGAGAAAGCGAATAACGCTACGGTATTGAATAGTTTCCAGTGGCATTTTTCGCTAAAATTGACTTGAACAATAATGGAGCATTTAAACAAAATACATTTTCTTAACCTCTGTATATATATATTGAAGTTTAAATAGGGTATGAATAAACGCAGTAGATTAACGAATTAATTCAGAAGATAAATAAATGATACCAGAAGATAAATTTAGATGAATTTTCATCAAATGCCGATGTTGGGAGCGTTGTTGAGTTCATAAAATTTTTGAATTTACAATTTATCAAATTAATAATTAAACAATTACATTCCGTAAAATATTGTTATAGATATGTTAAAATAAGATTTTCAGAAATTTTATGTAAAAATTAATTTATGTAAGAAATCAAATAAATTTTATTGTAAGTTTATTAAAAGATTTATGCAAAGATTTATTATAAAGTAAAAAAGTTAATTTCAAATTTGTTGAAAATATTTAATTGAAATAAAATCAAAAGAAATATAAAGTTTAATATTTTATTTGCGAAATGAAAGTAAACTAAACTATTTTTTGTAACTTTTATTTTACACGATTAAATCGAAGTAAATTAAAAATGTAATTATAATTTTTTTGGAAATCTTAATTGAAATTAAAATATAAATTGAAATATAAATATAAAATATAAATTAAAATATATAAATTAAAATATAAAATATAAATTAAAATATATAAATTGAAATATAAAATATAAATTAAAATATAAATTAAAATATAATTGTAAAACAATTAAATCGATTTAAATGAAAATGCGATTTTAATTTTGGAAAACGTAATTATTAATGGAAATATATTTTTATTTTTTATGTAAAAAAAGGGGTAATTTAAAACATGTTAAATTAAACGAAATTGCGATTTTAAATTCTATTTTCAATATATTATTTTATTAAATCCAAAGTAATTTTTTAAACTATTATGAAAACGAAATGAAAAATGCTATTGTATAGAATCTGGAAATTTAATTGAGAAACAGGTAAATTTAAATGTACAATAAAATTGAAATTTAATAAGATGCAACAAAATCTTTGTGACAAAATTTTAATTCACTTTATAATTTTTTATTAAAAAAGTATAGAATTTTAATTCGTAAAAAGTACAATAACCATATTTATATTTTTATCAATTCTTATTTATAATGGTTTGTGTAAAAAAAGTGCAAAAGTTCCTCGGTGTGAATAATATTTTAAATTGTTTGAATGTGTGAATGTATGGATGTTGTATGTTGATTTAAGTATGTTGGATTTAGAATGGTGATTCTCCCACCCAGATGGAAATTGGTATTTTTTATTAAATTTAAAGGATTGACTATTCGAACATAATTAAAATAATCATTTTATAAGTTCATATCTTTAATTTCAGAATTAAAGTTAAGTTTAATAATTTTTAGTAAAATTTAAATTAAATGCATTTTTAATAATTTGACATTTTTATTATTTTGGGATTTATTTAAAAATGGTAAAAATTAATATTTTTAATTAATATTTTTTAGAGGTTAAATATTTTAAAAAATAATTTAGAAAAATTGTTCGAATGATTATTCGATTAAAAATAGAAATAAGAAAACCAATTAGAACAATGCAAACGATGAAAGACCTTCTGAGAGTCCTGATGACTCTAAATGTAATTGCAATAAAGATTTAAACGAGACTTGTTTAAATGTTCTTAATACTCGGAAATATTTGTTTAAAAAAACTCAAATTGTGGTAGAAATAAAGTTTTGTGTTAATGTCAACGTCTTTTGATCAAGAACCCAATAGCTGACTTGAATACAATGGCTGTTGCGTCTGCGGCATCTGCTAGTAATGTGTCAGGATCATTTTAAAAGTTGTTAAATTGTTTGGCACATGTCTTAATTGATTTGAATATGAATTCGAAATCTTGGCTGCATTCATTTGTGCAAATTGATGTGCCGAAATTCACATAGGTGTCACCTGGGTGAGAGAAGCACATTTACAAATACTAAACTCAACATACAAAAGTCAACATACCAATTTCGACATACCAAAATTTAAAATATTTCTCACAGATCAGATTTTGTTGAGTAAAAACCATAAGGTGTACGATTTCCAATATATAAATTAAATTGTCTATAAATGATTTCGAAAATACGATATGGATATTAAGTTGACTTTTTTTAGCTTTGTCGATTTACTGCGAGAATATTTTTCAATTATAGATTGAAGTCGGTGTCGTCATATTTTGAGATTATTTTGAACAGTATTTAAAAGTTGGCTTTTTTGTTAATTGAGTTCGAAAATAATTTGTCATTATATTTTTAAAACTGATGGTAACCTTAGGTGACAATATTTGTCTTAATTGAAATATATTTGTTGTGACAAAAAATTGAAATCTTGTAATTTTGTTTTGATCCTGTAAATTTTCTTTTTAAAAAAAATTAAGAGAAAAAATAAAACAATGAAAAAATGAATTTAATGTGTATAAAAATGGGCTCAGTGCCACTTCCATTGTGACTTTACTACCACTGGTCTGTCTCTGGGTCAATCTGAAGACTACTGGAACAATGATATAATTTATTATATTTTATAAATATTAAGTTACAGTTATAACATATGTAAAAGTTTAAACGGAGGGCGAATGTCAAAATCTAAATGAATATTTTACGCTAAAACATAACTTTTATTTTAATCACTGATCCTAACTTTAACTGAAAATATTTTTAGTTTTGCTACTTAATAAGTTTTTTATTTTATCTTTAGAAACTCGTCTCAGTAAATATAAAATTTGAAAATGTAGCTTCTACTTTTACTGAAATTTCTGGTAATGGTACTCATTAACTAGAATTAAATCATATAATAACAATAAGAGATGTAATATCTGTTTAAATTGAAATAATTAATTTTTATTTAAAAAACAATTATATTCCTATTTAAAACAATATCCAAACAAATATTCTTTTCTTTTCGATCTTAGTTGTGGGGTCTTGGGTGCACCCAATTATAAACAAGCCTTTACCACATCGCTCTATTCGTAGTCTCTTTTCTCAGACATTCCATACTCAATCCATTCCATTCCTTTAAATCGTCTGTCCATTGTCTCTTTAGTATTCCTCTTGGTCTTTCTCCTTCCACTCTTTCTTCAATCATAACCTTCGCTAATACTTGTTTTCCTATCTGATGTCCTTAGAATTTTAGCTTCTTTCTCTTGATGGTCTCTTCTATTGATTCCTGTTTTTTATCTAGTATTTGTCACTTTCATCCAGATAAAGTCATTTGTCTTCTTTTCTTTCCACGTGATCTTCAACATTTTCCTATAGCACTTCATTTCAAACGCTTTACGTCTATCCATACTCTTCTGATTTATTGTTCAACTCTGGCATCCATAGAGGAGTGTTGCCAAGACAATTGCCTTATTGATCTTCATTCTGCTCTTGAGATTGATTTCTTTGGGGTTAAAAACTGTGCTAAGCTTAATCACTGCACTTGTTGAAAATATTTGTTAATAAAAACATTTTAATATTAAATTAATATTCGTTAATTAAAATATCTTAATTTATTTCCACAAGATATCATTTATGGTTATTAAATTCTAGAGGTCACACAAGATTAATTATTGAATACTAAATAAAAAAAATAATATTCTTGAAAAGTTAATTGCTAATATATTGCTAGTATATATAAAAAAATGGCTTTTTTGTGTACTTTATAAATAATATATTTATAAAATAAATAAAACTAAATTCATCTATTAAAAAAATATATTTAGATATAAATTATTTCGACGGTCGACCGTCATTTTTTGTTTACTGATTAATAATTTAATTATAATCGATTACAATAATTAACGCTAATCAAAAATTCTCAATAAGCTGGTTGAGACTGCCGCGGAACATTGATTTTAGGGCATCACATTTACATTTTTAACTTTGTTCTGCAATATTTCTATTATTCTCTTTTCGATTATGTTTTTACTTCGTTAACAGAGATGACGGGCAGTCTCTCCAATGTGTGGGGCATCGCACCCATTACATTCATATTCATAAACAATATCAGAAAAAAGTGTTAAATGTGTAATCGATTTATTACTGAACATATTTGGAATTTTATGAGATCGTGATATAATTTTTAAATTTAATTCATTGTTAGTTACTTTTAACAGTGTATTTAAAAGTTTTTAAATTCTTCAGAATAACGTACAATTAAGCAATATTTAGACATAATATTAGTATCTAATGGTACTTCAATTTCTTTCTTAGAACAATTAGGAAAATCAAACCCTGACTTTTTAATTGTCTTTGAAAAGTGTCTTCTTCTTTGTTTTCTTTATTAATTTGTCAAAAAATTAGAATAACCATTCTGATTTAACAAGAAACTTAGTTTATGAACACTTTCTACAGATACCAGAAAAGTTGAAGACAAAACTGTCTAGAAAATGACAGTTGATCCGTCGAAATATATTGTCTCTAAATATATTTTTTAATGAATGAATTTTGTTTTTATTAAAAAAAATTCATCCAGATTGAATCTTATGATAAAAACCCTTTAATAAAAATATTTTTTTAATGTGTCCAGTTTAAATATTTTAAAAACGAGATATTAAAATAATATAATTTTCTTTATTAACCTCTTTCGTAAATAAAGAGATCTTTCAAAACATTTAAGACAAATGAAGAATATCCATAAATAAAACGCCACGATAAAAATAATTAAAAATAAATACATAAATTTGTTATAATTTTTAAGGGGACGAAAAAAAATAATAAAATTCCTATAATACTCTTTTAATCTTCATCTCAAATCACGAAAATATTTAATTATTATTTTTATTATAAATTTATTTTTTAAAAAAAATAATAAAATTAATAAAATAAAAAAAATCATTTTATAAAAAAACCAATAATTTTTGTTTTAAAATTTGAAAATATTTTTTTTTGAAAAGTAAATTAATAACTCAAATATAAATCGTTTATTTTTTTTAGAAATAAAATTATTTTATATTTTTTAATGTTTTTTATTATTTATTTAATTCGAAAAAAAATCATTTTTACGTAAAAAATAAATAATTTTTTTTTTAAAAATCCGAAAAAAATACAAACAAAAAGTAGATAAATTTATATATTTGTTGTTACAAAAAAATTTACCCATTAGAAGAAATAATTTCAGAAATTTTGAATTCATTTTGATTATGCCCATTTTTCGTTGATTGAGGTTTTATAATCTTTCAATGAGATTTAATTGGATAAAAATAGCGAATATTCAGACTCCTCAACGACACCCAATTGTCAAATAATATTCCCCCCTCCGAATTTCAATGGAGGCAGAAGCAAGGATGGCTGGACAAAGGGACTGTGACATTTGGTGGACTCGACTTCCTCAATAAACCGTGCTCTGAGGAACTAATTCGTCATTATAAAACAGCCTGATACTTTCAACAAAGGAAATTTGAATTCAATTCATCAGGATTTTGTCAATAACCATAAAATATTTGGAGCGAAAGGGAAAGAGATTGTTGCTGCGTTTGTACACAAGTAAAAAGAAGGAAAGAGTTTTTGCACAAGATTAGACCGAAGTGTTTTGTAGATTGACGAGAATTGTCATTTTAATTATTTTTATTTTTTATTAATCATACTGAAAACAAACCGGATTATGTTTAATTAAAATTTTATTATTAATCAAAAATTATTTAAAAATCAAAATTAATAAAAAATACAATTAAATCTAATATCGGCAATTTAAAGAAATATTTCGTTTTATAAAAATAAATTATTGACTTAATACGATTTGTTTTTATAAGAAAGAGAACTGGTCTTTCCTGCATTCTCCTAACACGAGGTCTGTCCAAACAATACGCGAACTGGGTCTCAACAAGTTTATTTAACAAAAATTTGTGCACATCAATCTTATTCCTTTTAAAATATTCGCAATTTAATTTTCTATTGTTCCGAAATTTCAGAAGTCAAGCTCTTCAGCTGGTCGTTGTTTTTAGTTTTATCGTCGCAATAAAAATAAAAGAAATCAAAGAACATTTATGGCGATCTAGTTTCGAGATGGAATAACGGGCCATAAATTTATGGAGAAAAGCCATCACACAAATTTGGACTCACACGATCTTGATAACTTCCTCTCGATAACCTCCAGTTAGAAGGCACTATTCACTGATTGTCCTTCACGTAGAGATTCTAGGTACATAAAACAATGAATGTCCAACAAAATAGCTGCATGACTTTGAGTTCTGATTGGCCTTTTATATATTTTTTGACAGTATTTTATCTTTTTTTTTAATAATAAGTAAAATATTTGATACAAATCTTAAGGTTTTATTTCAAAATCATTATCAGCACGTCCAGAGCTTTAAACCAATTAAGAACATTAATTGAGTTTCCTATACATTTATTATTATCACAATTTGAATTGTCACTACAACAATTCTCCGTAAAACTTGCAAAGCTCGTCATCGTTCTTGATTGATAATCTTAATTATTCAAACAAATTTAAAATATAATTTAATTATTACAAAAATTATTTATAATTGAAATTTAAAATATTTTTTATTTATTTTAAGAATTTATTATTATAATATTATTTATGAAATATTAATTTAATTTTAAAGTGATTATTTAACTTTTAATTATTGATTAAACAACTCGACGTTTTAAAATATTTAGGATATCAATCTTCCATCTTGGTGGGAGAAACACAATCCTAAAACAACATACCAAACACACACAATAAACAACATTCAAAAATATTCCTCGCAAAACCAATTTATTTTTCAATAGTCTCAAAAAAAGTTTTTCTTTTTAAAAAATTGTGGCACCCTTTATGATGAGCAAGCAAATCAATATAAATATGCACTGAACATAAGAGTTTTGAAAATCGCTGTTGAACTTTTTAAAACTCTAGATCCAGGATTTGCAGTTGACACTGATACCCTTGAAAACAATTTGACTATGAAAAAGATAACTATTCCAAAAAACTTTAACTATCTAATTCAGTTAAAGGAAATAATTTAGCCCTTGCAATAAACAAATTGATTAAAATCAGTGACGAAGACGATTTGTTCAGAAGGTGTTATGTCCTATCTTAGTTATGTCTTTTTATTTCAGTATAATTGATCCAATAACCCTTTTGGTTCACTTTTTAAGCACGATTAATGAAAAATTAGAATACTTTTTATATGAATTTTCAAACATTTATTTAAAATAAATAAATTACACAATAATTTGAATCTTCCACAAATTTTCTGAATATTAAAACACAGGAGATTTTATTAAGAATACTTTGAATCAATTTATATATTATAATTATAAATAGAAAAATGTTATTATAAATACTTATATACATCTAATTATCCTCACAACTTTATTTACTGTTTTTTTAGAGCTACTTTTAGAAGTTTTCAAGTAATTTTATTTAAAGTTGATTGAAGTAAATTCATAGAAAGTTCCGGATTTTCCGTATAATAGCCCCTCAAATATGCATAAATATTATTATTATTTCGAGACTTCATAAAAATTGATGTTAACGTTGATGCTAGTAATGAACCAATCTTTCTGAATACACCGGAGTTTTAAGTAAAACAGTCCTTCAAAATGAATATAAATGTCCTAGAACAAAGTCGAAAAGAGAGGCAGACCAATATCGCAGTACATAAAAAGAAATGTAAATATGATATTATTATTGATAAATTCGAGAATCTGTGAGCATTTCGATAGTTATTTGGGGAGATTGTCGTGTGTAGCAATGCTAATTAGGTCACATTACCCTAAAGTCCATGTTCAATGGGCAGCCTCAGCCAATTTATTAAGAATTTTTTTAGAGTGATTTCATACAAAAATTACAAAATCATTATTGTGCATTTAAATACAGGCGAATTAATTATTAATCAGTAACCTGAAGATGAGGGTAGATCCGTCGAAATATATTGTCTATAAATATATTTTTAATGGAGGAATTTTGTTTTTCATTAAAGTTTATCAAAATCACTATTAGCTAGGAACTTACTGAATTACTTATTTAATTACTTATTTATTATTACACTAATCATTTTTTAAAAATGTTTTTAAAGAAAGATAAAGTTAATCAATTTAATTAATAGCGTAAATGCTTAAAATTCGGTCAGTCATCTAAACTTTTCTCCAATTCTATTGATTCTTCAATTCATTCCACAAATTCTACATAGACAATTGCATCATTAATTCAAGCTCATTCATCTCATACATTTATACATCCATATTTAATTCACTTGTAGACGAAAGATATTCTATAATCTATGGAAGAATGTGAACAAATTCGATTTCATAAATAATGTAAAGCGTAAATCAGCATGAGCGCAGAAGAGCTCACATAATTCGGATTATCCTGGAATCATCCTTCACGATGTCATGGACGTAATCATGATCCACCTTCCGAGGTTTTGAATACCGAGTAAATCAGAAAAAGAAGTATCATAATAACCAAATAATTTTTTGCAACTGTGACGCAATTTATACACTCGTAGAATTTGAGCGACGTTTGATTTGTTGATGTTTAATATTTAAATGGGAAGAGATTTAATCACTCTAATACACATTATAATATCGATGCAAGGAGAAGATAGACCTGTCGAAAGGACTCAAGTGAGGAGCCCTTGCACTCGACTTAATTTTAAACAGCCTGACCAAAACTCAACAATTTGGCCAGATATGAATAGAGCCGTTTTTCTATTCAGCTTAGTGTCCTAATTTGTACAAATCGTACATAACTTGTGATATGCAAACACCTTTGTAAGATACAACTGATTTGATTTTTCAATAAGAAATAATTACGAATGGCTCACCAATCCACAAACAAAATAAGTGGCATTTGGATCGAAAAAAGACAACTTTAATATTTAAAAAAATTTAGACACTTTCCTGAGGAAAAACGCTGGTCAAAATTAGAGTCGGTTGTGAGACTATCTGGACTGTCTTACCACTTGCTGACTATCAACACCGGTCACGATGGCGGATTCCACTGGTCTGCGTTGTGTTTACTCCATGTCGTTGCTCAATATTTGATATCTGAGATGACACATTTCTTTCAGGTTATTTATTGCTCTGACCAGGCATATGATTGTTTTCTGTCAGTACCGTATTCAGTTGGCCGAAAATCGAAACATACGATGACAATCATACCCAGTCTAATTGACCATCATTTAAATACGGGTTTGATTCTTGTTTCGTGATGTTTATATTTATCTTTGCTTTCATGCCTCACTTGTCTAATAAGGCTTTCTATATCCATTGACCATAATCCTTGGTATCTTCCTCTGTAAACTAAACTTGAATTTCTGCGCCCCTTACTCGATCGAACTATCTTTGCTCCATTTATTGTGTTTGGCGTTAGAAATGTTGGTCTGGCAGTGATTTTATGCAACTGTTGAAAATCCTTACATAAATTAGAGAGAATATTAGAGGAATGGACTCTAGTAAAATGGTTAGGATGTGTAGAAATCGAATGTATTTTTTATTAGATCGAAGAAACTTGAAATATAATCTGAAACATAAATTTAAGGAATTCTTCATTTTATTCTTTCCTCGTGGAACTTAAATTGAGGGCCGCACTAATTTTGAAAGTGGACTCGAGGGACATGGAAATATCTGATGTCTCTGATAATTTGTAAGGGATTTCATTTTGTTCCTTATTATTACTGATTAATCTTAATTTAATCTACTTTGAAGTTCTTTTTATAATTTTTTTGACTTTATTATGTGTTATAAATAAAGATAAGAGTTTTTATAAAAAGATAATGTTACTACGTAGGTGGATTTATTTTTTATTGTGGTACATAATTCAAATCCTTGTGGTAATCCAAAGTTACAGCGCATTTCATTAATATATAGCGATTTCATTAACTTTTTGAGTCTTAATAATATAATATTATATTATATAT
>MQRK01220022.1:2733-19391 GCA_001938485.1 Girardia tigrina
ATATATATATATATATATATATATATATATATATATATATATATAATTTTATTTATTTAAATTACTTGTTTATTTTACTTTAATTACTTTATTGTAATTTAATTTTACTTAATTTTGTTTATTTAATATTTTAATTTAAATTGGGCTCAAGTAAGGGTCAAAGATAATCACAACGCGAACAATAATATCAAATAAATTATAAATAATATTGATATTTATTTTATATTTAAAATATATTATATTTTATATAATACATAAAAATTTCAACTGTGCATTTCGTTGACATGATGAATGCATAACAAACATGGTTAAGGTTACTTTTTAAACAGTTGATAAGATAATGGTTGATAATATAATCTAATATAATATTTATTTGAAGATTGATTACGTAACTTTGAAGGTTTATATTGTAATTAAAAGGTTGAAAAGGTAATTTTGAAGGTTAATATTGTGATTTTGAACTAATTAAACACTTATTGCACACATATTCGAAAAATCGATTTCTGCTCACTGTTTTGAAAACGTTAAAATGGAATCTGATTAGTCATTTATAAGTTCCTATCCAAAAGCATCAACACAACTTTGATATTATGCTCCCTCCTACCTATAATACCTGTGGACATTCTACCTCACTTTAACTTTAGACTCAATTATAGGAAAAAACAAATAAATATATCGAAATTCTAATTGCACAGTTCGACCAATCAAAATAAATTACATTTTGAACAATTGTGAAATTTTGAATTTATTGATTTTACACACTTGCACATGTGCAGTATTGATTAGCACTTTTTGAACTTTTTTCTGTAATTTTAATGGTTGATAAGGTAATTTTGATGATTGTTAATGTGATTTTTTAATGGTATTGGTGACAGTTGCTGTGGTTTTTTATGGTTTTTAGGTGATTTCATTGGTTGTTAAGGTGATTTCTATGGTTATGAAGGGATCGGAATCGTTGCTAAAGAAATCGGAACCATTACTATGGTAAGGTTATCGAGACCTTTACCATGGTAACTGGGAGTGTGGGGCTGAACTCTTATTTTACCCTATTATCCTATTACTCTTATTTTACCCTACATAGGGGGAGTGCCCGTTGAGAACCATCAGCGTCCCAGGCCTTCTAAAAAGCCTCAGGCTTAATACCGTAAAGGAGTAGAGGTGCACCTTTTTATCGAACCAGGTAAACAAAATGTTTTAAAAAACAATGTACTCTGTATCTGTTAAATAAGAGATTCAGGTGAGTTTAATGATGAAATCGAGGGATGGATCAAAGAAAGTTGGCTGCAAGAGTGTAGTGCACACAAATGAGGGATAATTCATTTTATGGTTGGTGTTCAGTCGAGTAAAGGTAAGGTTAGACCCGTGTGGGAATTTAAAGAATTGAGAAGCGAGATGACGAAGAGGCAAGTGTTCTCGTGGTGTGAACAGGCGACCGGACATTTTCCTGTTCCTGTTTGGTTGCACCGGTGTATGTAGTGAGGCGAATGGTTGGCAAATCGAAATTGGACAAAAAGATAGAAGAGACGAATTCTGGAATATTGATGCACATTAAGAAACGGTTAGATGTATGTGTTAAGGATTTAAAAAATAATTATATTCAAAGTTTTATTTAGAAAAAATTTAAAAATTCAATAAAAATTTTTTAATTCATTCTGAAACAATAATAATAATAATAATAATAATAATAATAATAATGATCGTGGAAACAATAGAAATAATAAGGGTTATAATGGAAATAATAATGGATATAATAGAAATAATAATAATGGAAATAATAAGGGCTATAATTTTGGAAGTATTTGGGAAGAAAATAGATAGATAAAAGTGGTATGATAACAGTAAAATAAACAGGAAGGATACCAGAATAAGACTAAAAGAAAAAACAAGCCAGAGGAAAATGTAACGAGAAGAATTTATAAGATTGACGAAAAGGTCTGGATACAAAAGGAAAATAGAACGAAAGGAGAAGATAGATTCGAGGGCCCTTATGAAATTATAGAAAGAATTCACGAAAGAAGTTACAAGTTGAAAGACAAAAATGGTAGACAACTTATTCGAAATGTTGAAAAATTCAAAAATTTTAAAAACGATGGGGACGTTGGGGTTCCTTTTGAACTTTAAATTTTTGATATTTTTAAATTAAAAATCATATTTATATTTGAGATAAATTAAAAATAATGTTCGACTAATTAAAATGAAATAAAGTTTTGCAAATTATGATTTTGAAAATTAATCACGAACCCAATAGAAATAATAATGCATACAATGGAAATAATTTTAATAATGAATATAATTGAAATAATAATAGAAATAATGGAAATAGAAATAATAATAATGGGTACAATAATCAAAGAAATAATATATATGAGAATAATAATAATAATGATAATGGATATAATGATAATGATAATAGATATAATGATAATGGAAATAGAGGAAAAAATAATCAAAATAGAGGATTTAATAGTAATAGAGGTAGAGCTAAAGTAAACGAAAATGGTGATATTCAATGTCACAGTTGTAAACAATATGGTCATATAGCTAGAACTTGCACTCAAAATACTGGGAGTTTTCAAAATAAACCCTTTTATGGAGTCGAGATTGAAGAATCCGACAATTTAAGAGAACAGGCAGCTCAAATTGTAAAAGAAAGATTAGCTGCGAGTTACATTCCAATGGGAATGTTAGAATTTGACGAAATCGATAATTTAAGAGAAGAAATAGAGATATTAAAAATTCGACTTCAAAGAGATAAAGAACTTCGGATCGGAGAGATAGAAGGTAGATCTACAAATGAAATAATTAAAGAATTAAAATTAAATTTTGAAAGTATTATCCCAGATGAGAATAAAGTAAAAGAAACATTGTTTAAACTATAGAAATTAAAGATATGAGAGAAAAGAGCACGCCATATCTATGTTACGAAAAGAAATGACAAAAATTTCTAGTTACAGAGGGAATATAGTAAAAATATTGGAAAAGTAGGAGTAATATATTATTTCAAATAAAAATTTACAAAAGCCTCTAGAACTATATATAGTGACGAATGATAAAAATCCTCAAATGACGGAAATTTTAAAAATATACAAAGTGCACCCTTGTATCAAAGTGAACAAAATAATCAATAAAGTTAAGAAGGTATGGCCGAATCCATTAAAGGATTCAGACGAAATATTATTATATTATAATAATAATCAAATAAATAAAAATCAACATTTAATATGTGCAAGATTAACCTTTGAAGGAGAAAATGTTTTAAAGGCCGTAGCCATTTTGGATAAAATTAAATTAAAAGGAAAAACTATTCCTCAGCCAGTAATTGATTTGGGCGAAGCCATAATCGAAGAAAGCTCTGATAAAGAAGCAACTCAAACTGCAAACGAAGAAATTACAGATGAATTATTAGAAAAACTGTTGCAAGAATCGGATCAACCAAATGATGAAGATAAGTTTAGAGAGTTAATTCCAAATAATGAAGAAATCATGGATAATTTAAAAGAAATATCCTCAAATATAGCTGAAGCTGCAGCTTCAACAAGGCGATAAAGAAGGAGACAAAAGACATGAAAATGATCCACAACTACCAGTAAAAGATTCTAAAAGTCAATCTTTAGCAAAATCACTTTGACAAATAGCAAAAGGAAGAGATCCTGGTGAGACAAAAAATACAGAAATAGAAAATGTTGTTCATTGTTTATTAAAGGAAGTTGTAAAAGGAGATTATAATTTTGCGTTGGTAAAACACGAATGTGTAAAAAGTGTAATAAAAATAGCCCAAAGTATAAAAAATGATGTATATCACGTAATTAAAGAAATTGAACGAGGTATAAATGATGGAGAAGTATTACAAAATTTATTGACCGTGATACCTGATAAAAATCGAATAGTTACTGCAATTGTATTTATTGTTATAAGAGCACATAAAAAATATATTTCATCCTATGGGTCAAGATATATATATATATATATATATATATATATATATATAGGATTGGCAGTTTCGTTAATTGAAAGTTGGATAAACTCATGGATACAATCTCATGGTGGATGGAAAAATGCCCTTCGAGAAGATGATGAAACAGGAGAGGAAGAATCAGATACTGAAATTTTTAAAGAATTTTAAAAGGTTATAAAACAAAAGAAAGGTGTAAAAAATAAAATGAATTGGCCATAAGTAATGATTATGATAATGATGATGTTTCAAGTAATAAAAGAAGCTGAGGGGATCACAGCGTATGACTGTTTGAGACCAAAATTCGGACAAAAATATTCACTTTTAGATGTGGAAGAGTGTCCAGAAACAAGTCCTATAAGTATAGAGGAAGCACCAGAACAAGTTATGAATATTTATCAGGAATCTGATTTTGTCTTCTTAGAGGCCAAAGAATATAAAGTCAAATTTTTAGAAGAAGTTTTCAAATGTGGAACTTCAACTCCACAACCAGTTAAGGTGACTAACTTTCCAGAAATTGCAAGAATTACTGCAAAACAATGTGAGGAAGCATTTATAACTAGGAAAATATCAATAACTTCTGACATTATACTAGAAGCAAAACCAGGAGTAATACTTAAAAAGGATGTAAACGTTGTTGGATGGCCCATGTCATCAGGATGGTGTGAAGAAGGAGAATATACAATATTGGGACAGAAATATAGTAAATTTGTCGTCAGACGCCATTATATGACGGAATTAAGAAAATTCCAAGCTACATTTGATAGTGTCTGTAAAAAAGATTCTGGATTCGGAAATAATACAGAATTTTTTTTCCACACGTAGTTAAATCAATTCAACACTTTTTGTCTAGTTGAACTGATTTAAATAATAAAATAAATAAATTTACAACAAACTAATAGCAAGAAAAAAAAGAAACAAAAAAAGAATCCTTAGTTAAATAAAATAACCTTTATTTGCATAAAATCACACGGTAAGTCATAATTTTTAACTTGTAATATTCATTGATCAGTTTATTGATTTATTTTTATTTTATTTCATATATAATTTATTTCATCATATTATTTCTTTCTTTTCTGCACTAGCATCTTCGATCTTTCTAGTCAGAGTCGCTATACTGTCTTTTAAATTATTTAAATTCATATCAACATCTCGACATATGATATCTCAAATCGATCCGTTTATCGGAAAGTTGTTCTGAGAATCGAGACGTTCACGAGTGGTAAACGTTTCATCATTGGTCATACATTCCTGAGGCTACTGTAATTTTGGTCGACGTTTAAGCCAAGTACTTCGAACCTCATTTCTCATAATCGAGTACTGTCCTTCATTGCTCATATTTGGTGCACCCGCTATCGACATATTGTCGTCATTTCTCGAATTATCAGAATCATAAACATAACTATTGCCGTCAGATATGAAAAAGTTTTTCTTAGTCACATAGTTCCTGCAAGAGTTGGTATTTGTATCGGAATAATTTGAGACCTCTTAATGTCATTTGAATTGATTCAATAGAAAATTTTTATTTTATTTGATAATCTTCTTACGAACACCGGGTCCCTGTGTTGGGCAGGAAATATTCCTTTTGAAAACTTAATTTCTTCGATGTTTTCGATCATTTAATTAGGTTAACGCCAATCGGGGAGACCCAAGGTGCAAGTCAAAATAAGTTCACTTTCATATTCGATGACCGACGGTATCCTTTTTCGAACACAAACAAATGAGATATAATCTAAGATTAACCAAATCAACCAAATTATACAAACTCTCCGATCGCGACTTGGACAATTCAATAAGAATAAAAAAAACAAAAGACCATCGTAAATGCATCTCACATCACACACTAGAATGTCTATGTACAACTATCACTAAAAAAATCAAGTGTCTTGTACAAGAACGAAAGTAAACAAAACACATTCATACACAAAACACACAGAAGTAGTGTTTCACAGTGTCAAATACTACAGAAAATAATGTTACAAAGCATGAAGTAAAATCTTACACTACATTATTAAAGGATAATGATTATTTAATAAATCAACGAAAATTGGAATTATAAAAATATTAGAGGAATATAGTGATGTTATGGCAACTCATGAATTTGATTTAGGAGATGTACGAATAGTAGAGAATGCTCCTGCGCTCCTTTTGGCACATTGCAGTACATGGCCACCCAGGATAAAACTCGAGACTGTCGGGTCCCTTTACCGAAGCTTCGATCCGCCAACACTTTAGTGACCATTTGGGCTACTTGGGTTGTCAGTGCAGCACTTTGCCTGTTCTGTTGCGCAGTGGTGCGGCTACGGCGAATTGGCAAGGAGGAAGGGTCTCCGGAACGCGGGAAGTAACTAATTCCTAAATATCATTACCGTTTCTAAACCTTCTTCATACAACACTTGCCCATAATGATCTCGAAATATAATTTCTTGATCGTTAAAAAAAAGGAAATTGACCAAATTCATTATTTGCTAATAAATATATAAGACTGTATAAAGCAAGACTTCCATTATCTGTCGTATGTATTTTAAATGAACTCTATTTTAAATTAACAGAAGAAATGAGTTATTAACGAACTCTATTATTTGTGTAGTCCTCAAATGCCGATTCATATTGGTTGCGATATGATCAAATGAACATCTTTTCCACTCGTTCATGTGAAATTTCTGAAATCGTAGAAATCAAGCGAAATGTCATTCAATCATAAATGAATGAATAAAAAACAGTGATAAAACTTTTTAAAAAAATCCATGAAAATAGCAAATTAAAAGCACTGTTTTTATGCAGTTCTCTTTCTTTTATTTATTTTTTCTAAATTATATTATTTTGTATAACAACGCTGTATTTTTTTTCCAATTAAAAAGCCATTTTATATCCAAAGTAAATTTCAAAGTAACCTTGTGTCTTAACCAGCAAGATTCGACTACATATAAAAATTCAGCAAATAAATAATATTAATTTTAATATTAACAATTTTCTTTTGCAAACTATTCACAGAAGTCGTTCTTTTTTGCAAATCTGTTTTATATGATTTGCTGTACAAATTGTCGTTGTTTAAATGCATAGATTGTAAACGCCAATAATTTGAAACACTTATAATTTGATTAATGTCGATAAGAAAGAAAAAGAAGGGTGACTACAAAAGAAATCCTAGACAACCCAGACGGTATATCGAACAACTCTTCCACCAACATGTCTAATCAGTTATCGCCTCATTTAAGATTGCCAACACACTATTTCCACTGCCAATTGGTTCACGGCAGTTCCACCGGATTCAGGAGCATCAAAGAGCTCTATGAGTAAATCTCTTCGGACGATGTACGATAATTATATTACAATATTATTTTCTTTGATATTTTAAAACTTGTTTGTTATTATTGCTATTGTCGACTTGCAACAGAGAGAGAAGCACATTCTGCCTTCAGTCGCTATTGATTTAGATTGTAAATAAATTGGATATTTCAATTATTATATATAATGTAGTGAAGCTATATTTTACGATTTCATCCTCAATATTTATTCAAGGAAGCATGCTTAAAATAATTATGTAGTGTCATTTTGATAAATAACTATTCTTAATATAGATATAAAATAAACTTATTATATATATTTACTTTTAATAAATATTAAATAAAAAATTATATATTTTTGCAATTAAGAACATTGAGACAATTCTCAATTGAATTTTATTACTACAACATTTAGAGTCATTACAAATCTCTGCAGACCTTTCATCATTTGACATCGCTCTAATTGGTTTCGTTATTTCTATCTTTAATCATAAAGTTGCTGAAGATGATCAAAGATAGTGATAGAAACATGTCCAACGTTCATTTTTCACAAAATGCTTTAACAAACATATATTCTAAATATATAAATGTGTTATGCCGAGTTCATGAACTAGTCAATTTTTGCCAAATTCACTAACTATATGACAATTTTTTATTTTAAAAAGAAAATTTCTCAATTTAAAATGAAAGATTATGTATTTAATATAAAAAAATATCATTTTAATATGTAAAAAATCAATTTAATATGAAAAATATGCATTGAATAAAGAAAAATATAAATTTAATCAAAAAATTATGTATTTAATATGATAAAAATATCAATTTATCATTAAAAATTATCAATTTAATATGAAAAAATAAATTAAATATGAAAAAAATCTTAAAATATTATGCAAATAGATTCCAAATGTAAAATTTGTATTCATAGTTATTTAAACTTCTTCCTTGGTGGCAAGCTGAATTACAAACGTTTGTATTTTAAAAGCATTTTTTCATATTAAATTTATATTTTTTCGTATTAAATACAATTTCCTTATTAAATCGATATTTTTTCAAATTAAATTGATTTTTTATATTAAATTGATGTTTTTTCATATTCAATATTAATATCAATTGCATTATTGAATTAAAATTTTTTTTTAAAAAAATTGCCGAGTTCGTAATTCAGGAAAAAGTTGCCTAATTCACGAATTCGGCATAACACTTAAATTCAGCATAACACTTAAATTCAGCAAACCAATAACGACTGGCGTCAAGATATCACGTATCATAAAATACACTGGGTAAAATCAATGATTTTAACGACTCGATAACTAGCCTAAGATTGAAAATAATAACTAATTTGTATATTTTATATCAGAAAAATTAAATTAATTTGTATTTATAATGAACGTAAATTGTTAAATTACATTGAATAAAAATTTGTATTTTTTTGCAAAAGGAATATTAACGTGTTTGTAAAAGCAATAATTAATAATTAATACTGTTTTAGTATTTTGTTAAATGTTTTATGTTTAAAATTTGTTCTTTCAATCCACCTTACAACGTTCTGTTAACAATGAAAAATATGAACTTTGGTAAAATAATAAATGTTTACTCAGATGAGGTTCTATGATTGCAGACTATGTTAAAACAATCTAACAAAGATGTACATATAAATGGCAAGATAATCATTTAATGAAACAAATTTTATATTTTATTAGATGGTTTTTCACTAATTAAATAATTTTATTTATTAAAATAAAAAACAAAGATGAAAAACGACAATAATGTAAAGCGATTTATGAAAATCACACACCAATTGAAACCGTCTCCAAATACATATTAAATCCTTCAAAATCTAAATTAGCACTTTTTTCATTAATAATTCCATTCAACTTGTACTCAATATCACAATTACTTCTTTTATTATATCTTACACTATGGCATTGAGTTTTCAAAACGTTAAAACTTTAATTATGAACAATATGACACATTGTGTACCTGAAGGATTTTTGTATCACAAATCATAAAATTACTGAATGGTGATTTTTGACAATATCTATCACAACAACGGTCGAGCTGTTGTGACTTTGAATCGCAATTTTGGTCTCTTGCAAGACATTTGCCTCTCCATCTCCTATAAACGAACAATCGAACATTTTATAATATTTATCTGCATGTTTACTATTATTTGTATTAGCGAATAATCAAGATTTATATCTTTTGTTATCTTTTGTATGATCAAAGTCCTATCGCCTCGTTGTTGATTTTTTTTGTGTGAATATTTTTTGTTGGGCAACACTGTTTTGTTTTTTCTCTACTACTTTATCTTGGATTTTATTAACCGTCTTAAAAGATAGTTAACCATTCTTAGATATTTAATTAACTTTGTATTAATGTGTAATCTAAGAAAATATTAGGGTGAACCAAAAGTCTTCGTATTTTTTATTAAAAATTTAAACATAATTTTACAAGAAAAATAAAAAAACATTTAAGTTTCAAAGTAAAGGCCATTTGAATCAATAGCTTGAACCCATCTATGGGTAAGTTGTGCGATCCCGCTGCGGTACCATTCCTTGTTCTTAGAATCGAAAAACTGGTGACACTCGTTTTCGACCTCAGCCAGATTATTGAAGCTGCGACCACGAAGAAAGTGTGCCATAGAGCGGAAAAGGTGATAGTCGGATGGCGCAAGATGGGACTATACACTGGGTGTGGAAGAAGTTCAAAGGCGTCGAGATTTTTGATTTTTTCCTTTGTTTGTATGGCGGTGTGCGGTTTTGCATTGTCCTGTTGTAGAAGAACTCACTTTCGATTGATCAAAGCGTAGTATTTCTCCCCAAGTTCCGCATACATTCGATCAAGTTTGGCGCAGTAAAGGTCAGCGTCGATGGTACGACCATTTGGAACCAGCCCAAAGTGAATCTAGCCTTCAAAATTCCACCAAACACACAAAAATGCCTTCTTTGAGAAACGATCTCGTTTCGCTACCGGTTTCGCCATTTGGCCGGGATCCAACCATTGAATTTGTTGGTCTGGATTACTGAAGTAAACCCACTTTTCATCGCAAGTTACAATTCGACGGATGAAACGGTCATCGCGCGGATTTTCAAGCAATTTTTGACAAGTTTCGAAACGCTTTTCGGCTTGAATTTGTATCAATTCATGAGGCACTTCTCGACATCGTCTATTGACCTTGCCAAGAGCATGAAGGTGTCGTACAATGGATGTTTGAGGAATATCGAGTTCGGCCGACAATCTGCGAGTACTTATCGACAGATTTGTCTTGACGGCTTCACGAATTGCTCCGCAATCTACGGTGATAGGTCGGCCTGAACGTGCATTGTCTCCGAGATCAATGTCGCCTTCGTTGAACCTTTTGAACCAATTTTGTGCAGTACGATTTGAGAAACATTATCGCCTTCAACTTCGTATATCTTCTTTGTTGCTGCAGTTGCGTTTAAGCCCTGTTTCCAGTAATGGCATAAAAGAACACTAATTTCCCTTGGGACGCAAAGGAACAAATCAACAACTCTTTCAACAAAGCTTGTGAAACATACCTAGACGCCCAACTTGACCTTATCCAAAACCATGGAAAAAGAGAAGTAACAATCTTCCCTTTTGTTGTCGGTAGCCTTGGCCGATGGCACGAAACCAACAACTTCCTCCTCGACGCCATTGGATGGAATGACGACGATATTGCAACATATGCTACCAGAATTGCCATACGAAATATCGAGATGTGTGCAAAACACTACAACAAGCATCTTTTATACATCTCAAACGAGTATATCATAAGAGACGGCACTGCCTAACATCAAAAGCAGTCACCTTTTTCTAGTTGACTCTCCTTGAGAGCCCAACTCTTTGTCGTCAGCGCGACAAAGGCAGACTTTCAAATCGCTGAAACATGGAGCCTTTTCAGACCTCGGTCGAAAACGTGTCTCGCATTTAGTTTAACCTCACATAAGACGTGTGTTTAAATTAAATTAAATTAAATTCCAAAATTTTGCATGATTTTTCTAAAAGACCATAAAAATTATATTAGAAGTTTTAATATATATTGTGATAGAGTAGTTCAAGAGCTTTAAAAACATATAACACATGTATATAAAATATCTTTATTTGGTAATAGGAAACAATTGAACAAAAAGACGTATAAAATACGAAGACTTTTGGTTCACCCTAATATTTGTATTTAATTGTTTACTGCTGATTTATTTCTAATTAAGTTACCATAATCTTGTTTTCCATTTTTATCTGTCATGAAAAGGCTATATTGATATGTATCCGAGTTAGTAAAACTGTTCTCAGTAGAATTTTAGTTATTATAAATTCCATTTTTATAATAATTATATGTAGAAATGTAGAGTTTGTTGATCAAAACATTTACAATATATTGCCAAAAAAACGCAACTGAGTCAACACACAATAAGACTATGCAATATAATCTCAATAGAACAAGAATTTAGAAAGGTGTAGGTTATTTAATCGAATAAATTAAAATTGTCATAAAGTGTTGCTCATAAAATAGATGCAGTGGTGGAATAACGATCAATGTTTTGAAATGGTGTACAGTGAGATTATTGTGAATAAGTATCAAATTTTAAATAAATAATGTAAATTTATAACGAAACGTATTTAAATACGTACACAATATAAATCATTAGGTATAAAAATTAGATTAGCCCTTATTAATTCCAGTTCAAGTTATAAACCATTTTAAAGTAAATAACTTCTTAAATTCCAACCATAAATATGCTTCTTTGTTTTACCTTTAATGAATATAATTATATTATTAAAGTTAAAGAAAACGTTAGGGTGTTTAGACTTAGTTGAAAAAAAATATGTTATTTATTGTTAATTTTCTCTATGTTTAAAGAAAATATTAGTTAACCTTTCATTTTTGGGTAATAATATATTTATGGAGTCTTAGCAATCTTGTTTATAATTTGGATTATTCACATATACACTTACATTTTTTCACCTTTAAGCAGTGATTTGGGTAGAATTTTTGATAAATAAGTGAAATATAACTAAGGTATATGTGGAGAAATTTGAAAAATACACAATTTAAATTATAAAATAATTTATAACAATCATTAATTTATTAAACCAAAAACCGAATCGCATGTGCTGAAAGGTTAAGAAATTTGTTTTCTGTGAAAACAGCCAACATTAATAATACATTACAAATATTTTTGTCAAATAAGTCTATATATCCTAACTTTTTCGTAACTACTTAAATTAATGTGTTAAATGAATGATCAGATATGTATCCGAAATATTTAAGAACAAAAGACTTTTACAATTCAAATGGTGTTTTGAATTCTAATGAATATTTAGTCAATAAATTTGCGACAAAGGGAAATTTCACAGCATGATTCGTTTTGATAAGCCTAAAATCCTCAGAAAAAATCTCGACAAGCTCAAAAATCGACAAAAAATCATATAACCAAATATAAACATACACTTATTAAATATTCTCTTACATGTAATTTATTATTTCCGTTTTGGGAAATAAGTATTTCACATACTTCTTCCATATTAATGATTTAAAAATAAGTAAACTTATAAATAATAAAAAATACATTTTTAAAAAATGGAAAAAACCCTTCTCTCCATTGAGTGCACTAAAAACGAATTCTATTTTTTCGATTTTTATCGATTTGTGAGATAAAAATTGTGATATAATTTTCTGTTAATTTTAATTTCATCCTTTGAATTTTTTTGAATTTTTGTTAAATTACAAAAAACTCTAAACATTTGTAGATAATAGTAAAACGAATTTTGCCAAAAAAATGAGATCATTAGATTTGTTAAAGTGATACGATATAGCAAAATACAACTACCCTGAAAATTTCATAGGAAGTGGGTTAAAATTGCAAAATGAGGCTGGACGCGGGACAAGATGATACGAAAACAAGTATATAAAAGAAGGGAATGATTTATAAGCAACTTTAAAATTTTTCCAGAATTTAAAATGTTTTTCGAATTTTCTAATTTAAAATTTTTATTATCATTAAAACATTTATTTCTATTTCTATTTTTTTGTCTATGTTTTTGGGTAGACCCATATATTTTACTGTGCAAGACAATTAAGTCTCAGAAAATTAAATATTAGAAATTCAAATTTTCGTCATTATTTTAGGATTCAGAAAATTATATCTAAGACAATTAAGTCTTAATATTATTTTTTATAACATATATTTTTCATGCCATTTTAAATTTGTAAAATAAATTTTAAAAATAAATAAAAAATCTAATAAATTTCTAAAGATTCAAAAATACGATTTTCTGGTTTTCTATTCACGTAAAGGTATCTGATTCAGAGCTATGATTATTTATTAATATCATTGTCGCTAACACTGAAAATTGGAGAATATTGATTATTTTTCATTTTTTTGACACAAATTACAAGATTTTTTACAATAAATTGAAAAATCTTTCATCATCATTTTTTTCAAACTTCAGATCTCCCAAAAGAACATTATGATTTTAATCATAATAACTTAGATACTCATTGAAATTTTCACATTTCAAATAATTTATATAAATTTAAAATTCATTTTGTTAATTTGCAAATCTAAATAGCGCCATTGCAAATTGTATAGTAATTTAAAATTAAATTTTACACAAAAAATAATTTAAATATTAGATATTCTACATTTCGAGGAAAACTATTATCTATTAATCGTTTCTCAGATAATTTATGTCATATTTTAGATATTGTAATATTAAAATTAAATTATATAATACTAAAAAACATTTAAAAATTAATGGAGTATTTTTTGTTATTTGATGAATAAATGGGAACAAATAAACATAATATTCGATAAAAATATATATTAGTAAATATTACTAAAATACAGATATTTAGATTAACCAATAAATTAGTATCATTATTATTCACTGATTTTGAATATTAATTTGCATATTCGACCGATAATTTCCTATTCAATAAAAAATTATAAATAAATATGATAAAAAGAAATCGATTTTAATCAAAGTACAATTAAATAATAATAAAAATTGTTTTAATTTACAATTATTTTCAGAAAAGTAGTGTTTGATGATTCTAATAAAAAATCAGATTAAAACGTTTATGGCATTTAATATTGTTTATCAGCGCCGTTTTTCAGGTATTTTCTAAATAGTTTAATTTTACTGAAGAATAATTTTAAACATTTTACATAGGCTTTTATTAGTCTTTTTAATGAGGACAGTTATGAATTTATTATTAATTACAATTTTATTAAAGCTTTTTTGAATTAATTTTTTTATTAAATATTATGAACAATTATAAAATGATTAATTACTATTTATTTGTTATTATTATTCAAAAATTTAATCACCTTATATTCACTGAAACCTAAAGTGTATAAAAGCTGAGAAAACAAACTAAGAAAAAGAAAATCCTATTATTGCCATATTAACAGTGTAATACGAATTATTTCACTATAAATCTACACGTCAATAAATAACACAACCAATTGATATTATTAAATCAATTTAATATCTGAAAAATGATAATCCGCGTATTGACGGAAATGTTTTTTTATGTCTGACAAGGCTATATTGATTAGTTCGGATAACTGTTTCGAGATGTTCAAAGTCTCTTTAAGTTACTCTAAATCAACGTTTTGCGCGTTTTATCACTCTAATGTATAATTAAGCAACATTTTACGATTCACATTAACACCGGGTAATAACAAAAAAGTCAGAAAACTATCACTTAAATGAAAAAAAAATCATCGGATTATGTCCTCAATTATTCGGATACTTTCTTCAAGACTTTCAAAGATCTCTACAACATAACACTCTTAAAATCCAGGTCCATTATCAAAGCCGTTCACAGACAATTTTCCGACTCCAAAGTCCAAAAAATATCCGTCGCCAAGGGTATTTTTTTTGATATATTATACCGACCCGATACATTGAAGCGTTAGAATTAAAACCAGAAGATTCTAGGTGGTCATGTCCGGAACCTAATAAAACCTAACAATATCAGTGCTACTACTACTAATAATAATAGTTGTAAGAAGTGCGGTTATAAATACCTATTGAGAGATTAGTAATGAGTCGCCATTTAATCACCTTGTACGATACTGGTATCGGTATGTCGAAAGCTGAGCTTGTCAACAATCTCGGTACGATTGCCAGATCAGAAACCAAGGCTTTTATGGAAACTCTCCAAGCTGGAGCCGATATTTCTATGATCGTTCAGTTTGGTGTTGGTTTCTACTCTGCCTATCTTGTCGCCGATAAAGTTCAAGTTATCTCAAAGAGTAATGATGATGAACAATACTTGTGGGAATCATCTGCGGGAGGATCATTTACAATTACAAATGACTCGAGTGAGCCTATTCGTCGAGATACGAAAATCATTCTTCACATGAATCGCCTTAGGTACACCTAAGGAATATTTCCATGAAGATTAAGATATATTGAAATTCTAAAAATATGAAACTTGCCAAGGAACCCACCCTATCCCACCAGACCGGTCTGAAGATCGACTAGGATAAGAGAAACCTATATTCAACAGACTAACGAAATCCTTATAATGGTTACAAACCTATGAAACCGGTCTGGTACACCTAAGGAATATTTCCATGAAGAAGAGAAAGAGAATAAAGCAATAATTAATTATTTATTAATTAATAAAATTTTATTAAAACTTATATAATTTTTTTTATCAAATAATTTTTAACAAATAGTAATTAAAAAATATTTATTAATAATTACAAATTTAAGAATTAATAATAATAAAACCTAACAATATCAGTGCTACTACTACTAATAATAATAGTTGTAAGAAGTGCGGTTATAAATACCTATTGAGAGATGAGTAATGAGTCGCCATTTAATCGCCTTGTACGATACTGGTATCGGTATGTCGAAAGCTGAGCTTGTCAACAATCTCGATACGATTGCCAGATCAGGAACCAAGGCTTTTATGGAAGCTCTCCAAGCTGGAGCCGATATTTCTATGATCGTTCAGTTTGGTGTTGGTTTCTACTCTGCCTATCTTGTCGCCGATAAAGTTCAAGTTATCTCAAAGAGTAATGATGATGAACAATACTTGTGGGAATCATCTGCGGGTGGATCATTTACAATTACAAATGACTCGAGTGAGCCTATTGGTCGAGGTACGAAAGTCATTCTTCACATGAATCGCCTTAGGTACACCTAAGGAATATTTCCATGAAGATTAAGATATATTGAAATTCTAAAAATATGAAACTTGCCAAGGAACCCACCCCTATCCCACCAGACCGGTCTGAAGATCGACTAGGATAAGAGAAACCTATATTCAAAAGACTAACGAAATCCTTATAATGGTTACAAACCTATGAAACCGGTCTGGTACACCTAAGGAATATTTCCATGAAGAAGAGAAAGAGAATAAAGCAATAATTAATTATTTATTAATTAAT
>MQRK01220022.1:19441-38767 GCA_001938485.1 Girardia tigrina
CCGGTCTGGTACACCTAAGGAATATTTCCATGAAGAAGAGAAAGAGAATAAAGCAATAATTAATTATTTATTAATTAATAAAATTTTATTAAAACTTATATAATTTTTTTTATCAAATACTTTTTAACAAATAGTAATTAAAAAATATTTATTATTAATTACAAATTTAAGAATTAATAATTATAATTAATATATTATTAAATTAAAAATATTTTTTATTAAAATATTAGTTGTGGTCAGGGTTACGGTTGAAAGCTTAAGATTAAAGGTTGTCGGTTCCGACGGCCGAAAAGGAAGGGTTACGGTATTCATCTAATATTTCATCATGCTAGAAGAAAAATTGACGTTGTATGGAGATTCGGCAAAATTTCATAAACCCGGAGAAAATTATAAAACTGAAGGTTACGTTACGAAACCTTTGACCGAAAGTTTATTAAAAAAAGACCTTGAAGAGACCGGTGGAAAGTTTATTACGAGATTGCCGCCAGAACCCAACGGTGTTTCACACATTGGTTACACAGTTGATTCATTTTCATTTAGGTTACACGAAGAAAACAAATGGAATTTGTTATTTGCGATATGATGACACAAATGCGGAGAAGGAAAAAGAGAAGTTTTTTTATTGCAAATAAAGAAATAATTGAATGGTTAGGATTCCAACTTTACAAGATAACTTATGTATCCGATCATTTTTGAAAATTGTTTGAATATGCAAAGACATTGATTAAAACATACAAATATAGATATAGACATCATAGGATTTCGGAGTACTTCATCGTAATGAGTCATCCGATGCACTAACCGGTTTAACTAGAGTTAGAAGATTCCAAAAAGATGATGCTCATATTTTCTGTTGAGATGATCAGATCACAAGTGAAATAGAATCATGTCTCGGTTTACTGGACTATGTTTACAAAATTTTTGGATTTGAATATCAACTTAAACTCTCTACACGCCCGGAAAAGTTTTTAGGTGAAGTATCAATGTGAGAGAATGCAGAAAAACAACTAAAACAACTATATATATTGAAATTCTAAAAATAGGAAACTTGCCAAGGATTCCACCCCTATCCCACCAGACCGGTCTGAAGATCGACTAGGATAAGAGAAACCTATTTTCAAAAGATTAACGAAATCCTCATAATGGTTACAAACCTATAAAACCGGTCTGGTACACCTAAGGAGTATTTTCATGAAGATGAGGAAGAGAATAAAGCAATAATTAATTATTTATTAATTAATAAAATTTTATTAAAACTTATTTTATGTAAATTTTTTTATCAAATAATTTTTAAGAAATAGTAATTAAAAAATATTTATTAATAATTACAAATTTAAGAATTAATAATTATAATTAATATATTATTAATTTATTGTAATTATAATTAATATAGTTTTAAAATTAGTGGACAGGCAATGCAATTCTGAAGTATTGTGTTAGGGTTTAAATCTTAATATTCTTTGTGGTCGGTTCGGACTTTCGAAAAGCGAAGTTTTAATTTTATGGTTGAAACCCTTAGATTCTTTGTGGTCACATTAGATTCTCTTAATTCGAAGGGTTTATTTATTTTTCGTAATCGGAGTCTCATTCAATGAATCGGAAATTCATTGATTTTTCTGGTAGGCAGAGTCGAAGTTTGAGTCGTTAAAATTAACTCTGTCCAAAATAATAACTAATATTTTGAATTGAGCTTAATATGATTTTGATTCGTAGTCTTACCAAGTTTTTAAGAACCCACAGTTAATGAAAAATAATATAATTTTAAGAGAGCCTTCACATTAATTCAGTCAAGTCTTCTAAGCCAATACTTAGAATGAAAATGTACAAAAATCATTGTATAAGTATGTCTAAAATATTTCAGGATGATAAATACTTTTTTGAAATAAACTTTTTCAAAATGCGGAGATGGTATTTTACATCTTATTTTGCGTTTATCATTATTATATATCTTTGCATTCGTAGAAGTGCTTGATTCAATTAATTTGTATGGCGTTTCAAAAAAAAGGATTGTAATATAATTATATCTAAACTGTTCACGTTTGTCTTTTAAACCAAAAACAATGGGGTATCTGTTTCCACTTTTGATATTGAACATGGATAACACTTCTCAGACAACTAGTAATAATGTATAATGTACACATAGTCAATTAAAAATATAATATAGTTATTTATAGTTATAGTTAACTATGGAAAATATTATATTTCGTAAAATTTTAGCACGTTACGCTTCTGAAAATTTTACTTCTTTTGACTTCCAATCGTGGTGAACTTTTTCCCTTAAGTGATTTATAATTTTGAGAATATCAAGGCTTTTTATATAAACGTACATATCTTTCTTACAAGTAATGTATTGTAACTCTTCAAATATGGGGATACGTTTTATCATAAATTACTTTCTATTTTAAATCCAATTGTATTTGATACTTAAACAAAAATCTTTCCATTCGATGAAAATTTTAGAATTTATAGTTTTATGTGATCATCAAACCTCATTTTAATGAGAATCCCTTAGTTATACAGTGAAATACGTCATCAACCGTTTACAACTTTGATCTAATAAGTGCTTCATTTACATTTTCATAGTCACCAGCAGAAATTGGACTTTCACACCTTTTAGAGCGCTCTTCTCTCCTTAAAACCTTTTTAAGCCCTTCTATAATTTAATGACTTACTCTTTCAAGAAAAGAAATCTTTCCCTTAGAAATATTGAATTTGAATTTTAAACTTTTACTAAAATTATACATAATAACCTTCTCCAAAAGATAATTGTTTATAAAACCACCGATTGGATCGCCTTTGAAATCACAATGAACATAAATATATTTACCGAATCGACTTGAATTGTCATTTCTATTCGTTTTAGCATTTCCAAAACATTCTAGACTATAATTCGATTTAAAAGAAGATTATTCACTCGTTCAATTTCCGCTTGAGCGATATATCGAAGAATTATCTTCGAAGCTTAGGTTTTACAGGATACCGATTCTCCATAAATGACGATACACGTGCCCTGTTTTTGTCGTTTAACGATTTTATGGGCGGCATCGGCAATGGCAAATAAATGCGGCGGTCTTTCAAACAATTCTCGGCTACGGAAATCGTTTCCCTTTTTATCTTTGTAAGTGTCGATATCTTTGTAGGGATTAACGGCGACTAGCACTTCTCCGATGTACATGTAGATTGGAATATATATATATATATAATAAATATTTTGTTATAAAAACAATCAATAAACCTTTTTTGTAAATTGATCGATATTGTCTAGTAAAATGAAATCGGGAACTCCATATTCCGGTCCTTCGAGAAAAAAAGCCATTTGAAAATAATGGAAAAATAATTTAAATTTCTGTGAATTGAAAGTGAAATAAGGTAAAAGAAAAACAAAAATTGTGAATTATTTTACTAATTTTCAATTCAAATTTTCTTTTCGCTTTCCTTCGATTAGTGTGAGATTTGTTAATAATTAAAAAAAGAAATTTAAACTAATTAAATAAATCACATACAGAAAGATTAAAACATAACTAAATAAAATTTAAATGAAAAATTTGAATATTTTGAATTTCTTTTCGCTTTCCTTAGACTGGTATGAGATTTGTTAAATAACTTAAAAAAAGAAGTTTAAACTAATTAAATAAAGAAGGATTAAAAAATAACTAAATAAAATTTAAATGAAAAATTTGAATATTTTGAAATCATTTTATTTGTTGTATTTATTATTTAAAATTAACTAGTTAATTAAAAATATATGTCGATCTGTAAATATCACTTTGAATTATTTGATATTGTATGTTGTTATGCAATTGACCAGTATATAGCTTCTTTGCGTTTTATATTTCAAAGAGAATCGCTAACACCATATAGACAAACATTTACTGAAGCATTACATTTACTGAATCATTTTAATTTATTTCTAATTAAATAAAAAAATTTTTAAATACATTGTCTATATTTTGTCAGTAAATATATGATACATTTTCAATTTTTAAATGTGTATATATATTTTATTCTTTTATTATATTTTTAATGTTTCAGTTAATATTTAATAATTTGAACCATATTAATGATTTTTTCTGATTAACATTTAATAATTTCATAGATAAATTGGGAAATCTTGTCCCTCGACTCAATTGAATTTACTGAAGATAACCTGGTTGAAAATAAAGGTCTTTCCATCGACACGGACTGGAACAAGGTGATAAAGAATTTGAATATTTCAAATACATCCTTTTCAGATTTAGGTTTCAAAATCAACATTGTTAAAACTAAAGTTTTGAACCTAAACGGATAATTAGGAAGAGTATAATTAGGAAGTATAATTAGGAAGAAACATAAGATTGAAAAGATCCATATGAACACCATGGACATTTGACTCTCACATCCCATGGATATTATTGAAATGGATATTATTACAGTAAGACGGAAACATCAAAGGACTGCGAGACAATCAAACGAATCTGGAGGGGATAAATACAAGAACAACTGTGCCGAACCTAATCAACGAGAGAGAGAAACTTCAGCAATACCCAGGAGAAAGATACTACAAGCCGAAAAGAAGGAGCTGAACAGACACATCAAAAGGGATCGTATGGTGTGTGCTTCCGCTAATCCTGATCAACCCAGCGAAACACAACAAGAGCAACAAGAATTACCATTTCCATGTACGCTGTATAAAAGGTCATATAAAACGAAGGCTGACTGACCAGGTACCTCAAGCTGGATCATAAATTGGAGAAGGAAGAAGAAATTGGAGAATTGACAATGACACCAGTGCAAACCAGAACAACAATTTAACACAGAAGAAGGAGTCGAAGGAAGCCTCAACATTCCAGGTAACGAGATTCAATCCCCCGACTATCTCGACGGCGGTGAAGGAAGCGGTATGTACTGAAGAAAGATGTCTGACTTTTAGGACTTTAGATCTCACTGCAAGTGGAGAGTTCAGATGTCCGTTTCGAGGAAGTACGATATCTACAATGACAGCCAAAGGTATGCAGAACCATGGATATACAACCCATGGGTTGTCCTTTCTTACGAAATGATCTCGGAGACCAAAACTATCTAACCCCGTAGGAGGCCTATCGGGGGCCGCTTGTGACTCTTTAGTTTAGGTAGACCATCTAAAGAGCCTACAGTCTCAACACCATTTGAAAGAGATGGGAGGCCCTCATTGGAGAGACAAATCGACATCTCAAAACCAAGATTAGCAAGCATTCACAATCATTTACAAATTAAATTATTCACAACATTATTGTAAACCTGAAAATATTTATTAATAACCCAAACACATAATATTGATTCTCAGAAGTTCCATAGAAAATATTCATCTCTCTTAATTGATACATTTTAAACTAATTATGCCAGTTCCAAAGAATAATATTTAATTTTCAAAATTCCAACTGGTTAAAATTAATTAATATTTTTCTTAAATAAATATTAGATTTACTATTCCATTAATTTTAATTAACACATGGTGGTAACCATTAAAAAATTGAGACCTCCATGCATTGGTGTCTTTCGAGAAGCTTTATTTCCACAGTATGTTTTCATGGTGTTATTTATGGAGCTAGACCTAATTTCCAGGAGTGATATTCTTCCCTAAAGCCTTGTCTTATACAAGGAACAGCCATATGTGAACATTATAGAGAGGCGCAAAAGGTGTACCTCATGACAGCTAACGTGTTAACTAAAATTGCTATTAAAATTTTAAATTATAAAACTTTTTATTAAAATTATTTAAACTTGTATTTTATCAAATTATTTTCAAATAATTAATTAAGCGATATCAGTTAGCCATCGTGGAAGAAGAGTCACTACTCTAAATCAGCATACAAATGCACAATACAAAAAGTCACAACACTCAAAATATTCCTCGGATAAAAAGAAAAAATGTTTCTGAAATATTTATTCCAATATTCACTAAAAATAATTTAATTTAAAAATATTCATAATTAATAACTAATGAACAAATTCTTAGGACAACAAAGACCTCCTATAAGCATCGTATTAATACTTGTTGTCTCCTCTTCGGCGAGGAGGTCGATCCTTTGTCAGCTCTAAGTTTTTTTGTTCTTTGTCAATTATCTTAATAAATTAAGATGACTGAAACATTTTTGTTAGTTTTGAAAAAATATTGGTGTCTTTCGATTTCTTAGTTATAATACTCTCAAACATGAATCTTTGAACTTCGAAGATTTGAATCCTAAAGAATAATTATTCATATAATTTTCTAATAACACTGAACAAAATTTAAGTGTCTTATTCCTTTTCTATGCTTGTGACACATTGTTTTCTATAAAGAGCGGAAAGCATTAGACCTTTCTTACAAACATTGACTCATCCATGACGCCCTTTATATCCGCACTATCTCATCAATAAACAATTATCAAAACACAGAATACATTTTTAAAAAAAATCAAAGCTTTAGAGATATCATAAGAATATCATTAAGAGTTTTATAATTGTAGCAATATTTATTTTAAAGTTATTTATGAATGTCTATTTAGTGAGCGTTCAACTGGTTAATGGACCAGATTCAAAATCTGGACGCGTTGAAGTAAGTCGCGCAGGGTCCAAAGGTACAGTTTGTGACGATGATTATGATGACAAAGACGCTGCTGTTATATGCCGAATGCTTAACATTCCTGGGAGAGCTGAAGCTATTAAAGATAAACGTTTTGGAGAAGGTTATTATTGATAATGTTTAAAGAATATGTTGTTAATATATTTTATTAAAATAAATAAATAAATTATCTATGCTTTAATAAATATGATAACCTTTAGGAAGTGGAGCAATTGTTTTAGACAACTTAAAATGTAAGGGGGATGAATTAAATTTGGAAAACTGTCCTTCATTTAAATGGGGAGAACATAAGTGTACACATAAAGAAGATATTGGTGTTATTTGTGGATTGCCAGAAAAGGTAGCTACACAGGCTCCTGTTATACTTGCCACTCCAAAAGTAGATGCAGGTAAATAATAGATAAAAAAATAACTTTACGCAATTATAGCTGCAGGCTTGAAATGTGGTAGTAGACCTATTGTACATAAACGAGGAAGAGTTGTTGGAGGGTTTGAAGCACCTTATGGAGCTTTCCCGTGGCAGGTAGGAGTAAGACAAAAAGTGGATGATTATGACTCTCATTGGTGTGGGGCATCTATTCTCAGTGAAGACTGGATAATTGGAGCAGCCCATTGCTATGCGTAAGACATTTGAGCATAATATTTACAAATATTTAAAATCACAATACTTCCAAATTAATTTAGTCATTCTATTTCGGTTAATATAGTATCGGGTTGTGTCTGTATAACGTTAATTTTCCATAAAAATAAGAATGAGTTTCTTAAAAGAGAATAAAATTTATTTAAACTCGTATCAGTTATGTTCGATTTCTGGACATAAAAAGTATTTCTGGCATTAATTAGTACTTCTTGATTTATGTTCCTTTTCTCGGACAAAAGTAAAACATCATTTAACATGTTTAGCTCACGTATATTACAACCGATTTTATTTACAGACTAACACTAAATAATTTTTCAATCTAGATTTATGATCGCATTGAATTATTGCATTATAAATATTACTGACACTATGTTGTATGTACAGATTGAAATATTTACCAAAATATATGTGTGTATGATTTAAGTACTTAAATAAGTTAATCCTGGGTGATGTAGGTGTCAGGAAACGAATAGTAGAACATAAGTAATTGGAAATCTTATTTATAATACGCATGAAAATGTCCGCGATAACAAAGACAAATCAACAATTATGACCATGGAGATGACCGTTTTTCTTTCTCTTTCTGTGCAAAGGAGTTGGTTCTGGAGTACCTGGGTCCTTTAGGGTACATCCCCATCGGAATAATCCGGATTTTAACCGATAATGTTCTTCTCGATTTCCGAACACAACTCAATGTAATCTGTATCTATAGATGACTCAAATTTCGGATTAATATTCTGCAACCGATTGAACATCATCACATTTGGAATTGCTATTACAACTCGGTTTAACTGGCATGTTGTAAAAGACTCTGAGACCCGACAGTACTGACCAATTTCTTTCAGAAACAACTTTTTTTTATTTTCAGCAAACAAATTACGGAGATTCCGCTAAATCACCAACACTCATAACACTCAAATAAAAATTGTAATAATTTATATGTATGCACACATTTTGTTCAACTTACTTTTTAGATAAATATATATATATATATATATTTGTTGTTCGTTGTGTTCGACGTTCTCTCAGATTTCCATTTGATCAGACATTTCAGTCAAATTGCATCGATGAGATTTCGGATTGGTTTGAGTTTGATGGGAAGGTTAAAATTGAGTTGATTGTATTGAGTGTGAGAATTTTCATCTCAAAGATTAGCTTTTGGTGTGCTGTTAGTTGTCATCTTTATCATATGTCTCCGTTACCTTGTAAAGTACGGAACGATAGAGAAAACATATCGTTTTCTCAAATGGCAATTGATAGCTGCCAATGGTTGGTTTGCGAGAATGAGATTGTTTACATTTAGTGCATTTCTCTTAATTTTAAGGAAAAGTGAAATAAAGTTATTTTCATCCAATAATTTATTGGATAAATTTTATTTGTTTTCGGCAAGTTTCCATATAGTGTACTTGCGTAGTGTAATTTGTGACCTGATGATGGGATTTTTATTATCTCGAAACGCGTCTACTTGTTTTTATCCCTATTATATATATATATATATATATATATATTATATAACTTCCGCTGAATCCGGAATAAAAAACTTTTAAAACTGTGTTCCAAAGAAAGTTTTGGTTCATGAAGAATCAAACAAGTAACCAAAAGTGTTATTGATTTACGTCAATAATGCTCTTCGAGGGATTCGTAAGAAAGGTTGAAATGGCACTAATGAACTTTAGTTCTATTTCTATTGCTAATGCAAAGAGACGTGTAGAATTTTAAGGTATGTGATGTGAAATTATTCAGTTGATGCGGTTATTTGAGCAAAGGGATACGCTCTGAGCATTGTGCACTAATTTTGTCTGTAATCAATTATCAGTTATCCATTTTCCCCTGATTTATAGTTGTTACTTATCAATTGTTTTTTTGTTTTACAATTAAAATTGGCTTTTCACTGATTTTGGATTTCTTATCTTAAGTTATTGGAATCGTTCAAGTTAAATTAACATTGAATAAAATGATGAAGCTCATTTTCATTTACGGAAAACACAGAAATGAATGGAATGTGCATCGGGCTGTAGAGCGGAATTCAAGGGAATAATCATAAGGGAATAAAGGATAATAGTTTAACTGTTTACTAGTGAATATCACCATTTAAGTTTACTGAGGTTATATATTCTACAAAACATTTTCAGGCACTCCAAAGAGTAAGCGCAATTAAAAATTTTTGGAAGGTTTACAGCTAACCCTCTGAATGGGATTGCTGATAAGTATTATATATATATATATATATATATATATATATATGTGTGTGTGTGTATGTGTGTATAAATTTTAAACAAAAATTAAAAAAAAGAATATATATATATATTTATTGTGTAAAGAAAAAGAAAACAGGTTTCTGCTGTAAAAAAGTGTGATTTGGTTTTAGAAAATTTTGCTCTGTAAAAAATAAAGTTATCGTTTTGTTTGAATAATACATGTAACGGATTGCGGAATTTTCGAAATTTGATTGGAAATAAACATTGTTTTTCAATTTGTATAAAAAAAATTTGACACTAGCGAATCGAATTTGTTTGAATTTAAAATAAGACAAAAAGAGCGAATTAACAAGATTCGCCCGTTATTGATTGACAAGAAATGCTTGAGCGACTCATATCTGTCAGTTGTATTTCTCATGATCAAAGGGCATCTCTATGGGCCCGGATGCCCAGAGTCCGTCACCCAATCAACCACACCCTCATCTTTTCAATCTCCGAGCGTCGCAACGGCCACCTATCAGTGGGGGTCATAATAAAATGGACTTTGAATTAAGAGAAATCTCCTCAACAGAAATTTGATATTACACATAAAGTGTTTCATAATGTTAGATAAGTAAGAATAAATTTTGGCAATGCAATGTTGAAAAACATTAACAACGATGCTGATTTTGCATACAATATTCTACCGATAGAATAGACAACTTTTCCTTTAACATTGAAATTCTCCTTTTTAATAATCTGGCACTAACTTTTATGTTACTTTTACATCTTAAGAGGATTGAAAATTAACAGTTTTAGGTAGTATGAGTTCCCATTCTGATATTGGACCCTTCTCTAATCATGGAACTGTTTCCAGCAGAAGTTACGTTGAAATGTTGTGTACGTTTTTATATGCTTTAATGAACATGAATACTAATGAAAAATCATATTTAACATGTATATATGATGATGATTCTCCACATTTCTCTATTCCACTGCGTCAGTGGATATAAAAAGTCTTCTCTAATAATTTGACTGGTCGTAGAGACCCGATTTTATGCTCAATCGCCTGTTTTAACGTTATTTGATTTTTTTCTCTAAGATTTCAAAAAAAATTTTAAGTTTATGTCACCATTCTGAATGCTCTAGAGAACGATCTCCGAAAACTGAATTGCTGTACTCAGGTTTATGTTCATATGTGACAGAACACTATTAAGAGCTGGCATAAATGTATCGCTGTTTTTATTTATCACCTGGAGGATATTTTTGAGCAATTTTTATAATTTGTATCAAATTCATGTTTTTTCATAATTGTTTACAATTTTGTATTGTTACATTTTGTTGCATTAGTGGTCAAGGGCAATGTACTTCGATTTTACTTTGTTTATTAAATGCATATCTTCTACTTTTTGTTTCCGAATTTCCGATTATAAATGTAATTATAAATTAGCTTGGAGCATTCAAAAAGTACCCAACTTGACAAGGTAACATTGTTTAACGATGTGACACTTTTTTCAATTTTTTTCAAGAATATATGTTGGATCTAGTGATAAAAATTGTCTGTGGACACTGTGTCCAAAGAACCGTGAATGGTGGTGTACATTATTTTCACCAGATCAAGAAATACCGCAGTTTCTATGACGAGGAATGCTGTCCTGGGTGTCTTTGGACCAAAAGTTATGCTGGAATATTGTCTTTAGCAATTGAATATTTCTCCATCAAATCATTATTTTATTTCCATTTTTATTTTGGTTCTTCTAATTAATTTAAATAACCTTGAATATATCCTACTTCTCTTTGTATAACCATTGTTCATCGACTTTTTAAGGATAAAATCAAACGAATTTATAATTTTATTGAAGGCCAAAGGATGGCTGGATGTAGACTGGTCGTCAATCTAATGTGTTCAATTGGCAGAACGATAAAACGACAACAGTAAATACCATAGTGACATATTTTACTTAGAATAATTATAAAAGCTCTTCCAAAACATTATTCTTTATCACATTTTTTACAGTTTCAAATGTTCACATTTTATGCGATAGTTTTAACGAATTAGAGAACAAACTTTTTATACATTGTGCTTTTGTATTTATCTTTTTTCCGCGGTATTCTAAAAGAAATTCAATCATTTTTTTAAAAAATTTAAAAAATAATAGCAGGTTTTTTAAAAAACAAAAAGAACGCAATTTCAAAATATATTTTGGATAATCTATTTCCTCGATTTACTGTCATCATAAGATTACTGACTTTCCTCTTATCACTGCCTATATATGTGAAATAAATGATTATGTAATCTATTGCGTATAATTAATCGAAAACTCTTAACAAATTGGTTGAGAGTGTAGTTTGAAAATTGATTTTAATATAAAGAGATCTTATTAACAAAGTTTTACACAAAACCATCTCCCAATAATTATTAAAATGTTTGCACAGAATTTTGAAATCATTTATACTCAAGTTATATTTACAAGTTTTTCTATGCTCAGAAATATTTCCTTTACCAACTCTAAAAGCGCTTCATTTGACTCGTTTGCAGAAATGACGGACAGTCTCTCCAATGCATGTGGCATTACACACAATATATATATATACTGGTAAACAACGTACCAAAACAAAATCAAAAATGTAGGCAGTAAAAAAGCTAAAAATTAGTGATCTGAAGTTGACGGTAAAACAGTTGAAATATATTATCTTATAATTATTATTTTGTTAAAAAAATATTTATGATAACCGTTAAAAAATTAATTTTTATATCTAACTTTAGGCGTCCGAAAAACGAATATCGAGTTAGAACGGGTGATTGGGATAACAGTGCGGATAATAATGACAAATACGAACAAGTTTTCGAAATTCAGGAACTTATTATCCATCCGAATTGGAACAGTAAGCTTACAAAAATATGTGAAAGTTTATCGACAGAAAAATTATATTATAAATTAATAACATCATTATTATTTTTATCATAATCATATTTTCAGATGCTAACTATGATTATGATTTGGCTTTAATCAAAATTGAACGAAATGACGGTGTTGGGATAAAATTTAACAACTACGTTCAACCAGTGTGTTTGCCAAAATTAGGAATGGTACCTGATAAAAATACAAAATGTCTTGTTTCTGGATGGGGTGATACATTGTCCACATATCCTGAAAAACTTTTAGCTGCAGAAGTTCCCTTAATAAAGCACGAAAGATGTTATGAATTTTATAAAGGAAGACTAACAGACAGAATGCAATGTGCTGGATATGAAGCTGGGGGAATTGATACTTGTCAAGGTGATAGTGGAGGACCACTTGTATGTAAAGTGAACGGTAAGTTTTTAAGTTAGGATAAATAGATTAATATTTCGTAGGAGTTTACACCATTTTTGGAGCAACTTCATGGGGAAATGGTTGTGCGCAGCCAAGAAATCCTGGAGTGTATGCCAAGGTTCAAGTATTCCTTGACTTTGTGAAAGAGCAAACTGGATTATCGTAGATAATTTTAACTATTTAAATGATAACATGTCACATCTTTTGATTAATATAGAGTTACAAAGTTTTTCGCTTTTAATATATGATAAAAAGTGTCATTATTTTCATAATAATTCTAAGTTAAATAAATAGTTTAATTAAAATCGTTAAAAATTTAAAACATGCTGTATACATAAAATAATTTGAAAAAATTCTCTTTGCCAACATCAATAAATAATACAAATAGCACGTTAAGATTTTCAGAAATAATCAGGGCGACATAGATGTATCCTGTTGGATCACACCTCACATCGATTCTAGAACAATATGCTACTACAAATAGTGCAAATAAATAGTCATTTCAGGACGAGGAGTCTACTTCAAGTCTATTAAGGGAAATCTCATCTGCCGAAGACAACTTACTCAACTACAGTTGAACAGAATTATTTAAGAAATGATTTTTCAGCCGTGGTCTTCATGTAACAGAGATGCTTCCTCAAAAAATCACAGTTCTTCGTGGGGCATAAATTCGAACATCAAGAACGAATTCGATTAATCGTGAAAGGTCAAATATAATTTAATTTAAAAGGAAAAACTACTCAAAATTAGATTATGCAGTTCCAACAACTAATGACTTTCCTGTTGTCCGGACACGATTTTGTTGCATCTTAAAACTAATCTCGTATAACTTTCTTTTAACACTTTCGATAAGGCGAAACAGGTCTTAGCAAAGGCTTCATTATCGGGACACTGAATCAACATGAAATGTTTAATCATTGATGGACGTGCATTGGTTTTTATAAAATTAGCGTTATATTTATATTTAAGACATAATGATAGACGATGAAAGGAATGTTGATAAAGAGGAAGCAAGAGTAAATGATAAAGTACGGAAATTTTAAAAGAAATAAAACTATTGAGGACAAGCTCATAGGAAGTTTAGTGGGAACAATTGAATGAAAAGGTACAGAAGATATCAGGATTTTGTCTATAGATGAATGGAAAGCAGAAAATATATAGTATGACAGAATGCAAGGCCGACCGAGTGAAAATTTGATGATATTAAGTAACGTTGAGGATTGTTTATTTGACACAGGTGCGAGAGTAAATGTAATTCACAGAAAATTTTTTGAGAAACTAACGAACGCAAAATTAGAAAAAGTAGATATTAAGTTAAACTGTGCGAACAGTAGTCAACTAGGTCATATGTATAAAATTTCAGAGGACGTATAAATTTAAAAGAAACGAAGAAATATGACTTTCATTGTAGTAAACGACGTAAAAAAAAGACATAATAGGAAGTATAGACTTGGATATAGCGTTTGGAATTGACTTACACTGGAAAAAGAAAGAAAATGGTGTGAATTAACAATTTTCTCAAGTATGTAACTTAGAAGCCAAATTTGGACATAATGTTTCCCAAGAGGAAAGATTCAAAAGAGCCAAGGAAATTATGGAAATTGCAGATAATTCAAATATTATTGATATTGTTAAAAACATCAAAACGTTTTTATACCTGATAAATGGGCTATCGAATCACGACGATGATTAAACATAGAATAGACACGATAGGACCTCCAATCAACATCAGACCACATAGGCAACCAGTTAATCTGGAAAAATAGATTGACGAGATTATTAGGAATTTGTGGGAAAATAAAATCATTAAGAAATTTAATTAACCATAGAATACACCGATGATTTGTGTATGACAAAAAGAAAAGAATGATACTAGATTTTGCTTGGATTTTAGGCAGCTGCACCTATTCATGGAGAAACAGGCTTATTTTATGCAAAATATGATAGAAATGATGAACGAATTGTATGGAACCTGATATTTCACATCAATTGATATAGGCAATGCATACTACCAAGTCGAATTAAGATTCAAAGCTAAAAATGGCATTTTCAACAAAGGTAGGACAATAATGTTTCAACTAAATGCCGTTTGTCATAGCCGCGGTAATAGGGTAAAATAAGAGTTCGGCCCCACACTCCCCAGAGGGTCCCCTTTACCATGGTAACAGTCGCGATAACCTTACCATAGCAACGGTTCCGATTTCTTTAGCAACGATTCCGATCACTTCGTGACCATAACAATTACCTTAACAACCAATGAAATCACCTAAAAAACAATAAAAACCACAGCAATCGTCATCATTACCATTAAAAAATCACATTAACAATCATCAAAATTACCTTATCAACCATTAAAATTACAGAAAAAAAGTTCAAAAAGGGCTAATCAATACTTCACATTTACAAGTGTGTAAAATCAATAAATTCAAAATTTCACAATTGTTCAAAGTGCAATTTATTTTGATTGATCGAACTGTGCAATTAAAATTTCGATATATTTATTTTTTTTTTCCTATAATTGAGTTTAAAGTTAAAGTGAGGTAGAATGTCCACAGGTATTATAGGTTGGAGGAAGCATAATATCAAAATTGTGCTGATGTTTTTGGATAGGAACTTATAAATGAATAATCAGATTCCATTTTAACGTTTTCAAAACAGTGAGCAGAAATCGATTTTTCGAATATGTGTGCAATAAGTATTCAATTAGTTCAAAATCACAATATCAACCTTCAAAATTACCTTATCAACCTTTTAATTACAATATAAACCCTCAAAGTTACGTTATCAACCTTCAAATAAATATTATATTAGATTATTATATTATCAACTGTTTAAAAAGTGACCTTAACCACGTTTGTTATGCATTTATCATGTCAACGAAATGCATAGTTGAACATTTTATGGACATAAATATAATATATTTTAAATATAAAATCAATATCAATATTATATATAATATATTTTATATTATATATTTTAAATTATATTTGCTATTATATATTTTATTTTATTGTTCGCGTTGTGATTATCTTTGACCCTTACTTGAGCCCAATTTAAAGTAAAATATTAAATAAACAAAATGAAGTAAAATTAAATTAAAATAAAGTAATTAAAGTAAAAATAAACAAGTAATTTAAATAAATTACTTAAATTAAATATATATATATATATATATATATATATATATATATATATTTATTTATATATATATATAAAGATAAACCATCATTTTCATTTGGTTTCATGTTTCAATAAGGTGTGTCCACTAAAAAAGTGTACAAGTTTTAAAACTATCATAACTTTTTAATGTAATATTATTTAATTTCGAAAATTTTGAATTTAAATATTTGTTTTAATAGGTTAATAGTAAAGCAGGTATTTCAAATTTTTGGTTTAATATGTTTAATTTTAGAGACAATTATATTTATTTCAAAACGACATGATGATATAATCAATTTTTTCAAAACGCACAGTAAAAGTGAGACTGTGACAAAGTTTACTGGCATTCATTTTTCCAGAAGAGGTATATATGCAATAATACAACGCTATGAGAAGACCGGCAGCATTGAAAGAAAAGTAGGAAGTGGAAGGAAACCTGTTAAAATGACGTCAGACAAAAGGAAGGTTGTTCTATTGTTCTATTGTACTTATTCTATTGAAATGTCTTCTGGTTGATCCACCCATTTTAAATTGTCATTACGCAATGGAGCTCTCATTTTCCATCCATGTAAATTACTGGTATCCAAGTATGCTATATATGAGGATGCCTTGGATGAATCATAATTTTCCATATACCTGTTGTTAACAACACTATACCGATGAATAGACTGACAGATACCACCTGGGATTCCTTTTTCCAGTATGCGGATAATATGATAATCTTTCAGGATTTGGAACCTTATGCTTCTATATTTTATCACTGGTGTCCAATTTATACCTGGTGATGTAAAGAAATTAGCTGGATTCAACTTATAGCTTTTAAGTGTCACATCTCGAACGATCTCAAAGATGCGTAAGAAGCAGCACATTTGTTAAGGGATATATATCACTAAATTCCACAATTGTTTGATATTTGAAAGCTTGCCATACATTTTGAGCATGTTGATAATCAGCATCACTAATGTCGGTGTCAACTTTTTAGTTTTGAAAGAACTTTTTAGTTTCCTTCAGTTCATCTACTGGAAGATTCTTGACAAAGCTGTCAGGTGATGATGACATGAACCGAAAACTATTAATTTTACTTGCACATGTGCAGAATTGATTAGCCCTTTTTGCACTTTTTTTCTGTAATTATGATCGTTGCTAAGGTAATTTTATGGTTTTTAAGGTTATATCGATGGTTGTTAAAGTTATTTCATTAGTTATTAAGGTAATTTTTATGGTTACTAAGTGATCGGAACCTTTGCTATGCAAATAGGAACTAATCTTAAGCGTTGCTATGGTAATCATAACTGTTGCTATGGTAACTGAAATCAATCAAAACCGTTGCTATAGTATTCACGACCGTTTCCATAGTAATGGGGGAGGTCCTTTTAAGGGTGTGGGACTGAACTTTCATAAAATATTAGCCCCGGTTTCTTTTAATCCCTGTATTCTATTAACCTCCATTCAATTTTTTGTCAACATATTAAGCACTGCGGATCTTATTAAAGTATAGATGGTATACTACATATATAATATCATTTTTCACTATTATTTATTATTCAAGAATATTGTTTTTCAAAAACATGAAATATTTTTACTTCAAAAAATTTATTTCAACCTCTATCAACATCAATTTACATAAATTAAATCCAGATAAATAATTCTTCTGTATATTTAGAAAAAGTAAAACATAATTGAAAATAAATATTCAGATATAATTTCTAAGGCCCAGTTTAAAGGAATTATCCATAAAAGAAAACGAATATTATTTGACTTTTTTGTTGAAACTGGACTGATCTTGTACTTTACTTTATAACTTGATGATTCGTATCGATCGTACAATAACGTCGGCCCAAGTCAATTGACCCCAACACCTACTTGACTTTTGAGTCGAATTAAAATTTTAAAAAAAATAAAAGGCACGGGCATAAGGAAAGCATTTTAAAAATCATGAAAATAATAAGCTCATTTATTTGCTTAATTATATTCGCGAACACTGAAGTAAGAAATTGTGATTTTTATCGTCATGAAATATTAAATTAAAAATATAATACAATTAAGTCTTAAAATTTCTAAGAAATTCAATTAATTTATTGAAAAAAATAATAAACATTTCATCATTTATTTTTTTCTTTTACTTTAGGCTTCGATTTTTAATGAATTTAATATCGGTTAGTAAAAATTTTAATATTTAAAATATTAATTAATATTTTCATACATATTTGCAGATCCTTTGGACGTAAATCAACACAGGTACAAAAGGCAAGCTGGGTAAAACTATTAGTTTAAATATAAAAAAACAAATTGACAGTTTTTATAGAGATTTAGTTGAAAAAACTTATTTCGACAAAAATGAAAAGGCTGGTACTTCAAGGTCTTCGAAGATTATTTCGTCCAGAAGCGTGCTGGATGGGGTCCCTGTGTCTCCAGACAACATTAGGTAATGGAGATTCAGTACATCATAATTTTTAACTTGATTATTTTATTTTTTATGAAAATCTTTCTGAAAAAAATATAAATAATAAAAATAATTAAATAAAAGAAATCAAAATAAATATATAATAATTGTTAGTTATTCAAATGATTGACTAATATTAAAAAAATTAAATTAATAAATTAAATTCAAAAGAAATTAATTTTTATAATAATATAAAAAATTATTAATTTTATTTCCTAATTTTTTCGTTTGATTTACAACCCATGAAAATAATATATATATATATATATATATATATATATACATATAAATTATCTTTACAAAAAAATTATTTCGTATGCAGGTTGAGAAGCGACGGAAGGAGTAACGCAAACGAAGGTCGTGTCGAATTCTACAATGAAAAAACGAAAAAGGTAAAATAATGAGCTCATATAACTCATAAACCCTGGCGCTTTGTGACACTTTATTGGTACAATCATGACCATTATAAAATTCAAAAAGTCCACAATTTCAGTTATATTTTATGAATAATCCAAAATAATAAAAATATTATATAAATGATTAATAAATTTAGTTATAATAATAAATATACAAAGAAATAATAATTTGAATGGAATATTTGTCAACAAATGACGAAATGATATATAATAGTGTTCTAAAGATCAAACTACCACTATGAATATTCTTCTATCATTATACATATTAGGATGTTTATAAACATTCGAAAAGGGTTATTGTCGAAACCTATCGAAGCATTTTTTATATGATTCTTTCAAAAAGGATATTTTAGGCATACAATATACAATTTCCTGTTACAATATTTCGAAAATAGAATAACGAATAAGTTTTTATTGAGTCAATTATCCAAAACTGATTGTTTATTTTAAATATAAAACATCCATCATCCATTAATTTAATTAGCAAGAAAACTTCACATATCTTTATTAAGAACATTTAGACAAGTCTCATTTGAATTTTTATTACAATCACATTTAGAGTCATTATGACTCTCAGAAAGTCTTTATCGTCTG
>MQRK01220024.1:29836-41250 GCA_001938485.1 Girardia tigrina
TTATATTAAATTTCTGAAAATCTATTTTAACATATTTATAACAATATTTTATGGAATGTAATTGTTTATCTAATAATTTCATAACATTCAAAAATTTTATTTATGAACGTTCCCAACATAAGCAAACTGGGACAATGAGTACCCCATAATCTGAGTGAACACAATAAAGCGAATAGAATGTCGATTGCCAAATGTCTCCTCTCAAGAGAAAAAATTACTCTTTTTTTTGAAGAATATTATCACAGGTGCTGAAAAATGGGTCACTTACAAGAATATCGTCCGTAAAAGGCAGTGACTTGATAAAGGCCAACCACCTCTACCGGATCTTAAAGTGAACATTTATGGAAAGAAAATTTTGTTGTGTGTATGGTGGGATCGCCCACGGATCATTAACTATGAATTCTTAATCTTTAACCGGATAGAATGTTTTTGTAACATAAACGGAAAGAAGAATCCGAAGGACTCTTAAGCTGAAAATTGAATGTATACATAAGAAATCCTTGAAAATTCGAACATTCTTTTAATAAAATTCATGATTTGTTTAAAAAAAGTGCTAAAAAATTGAATTTGAATTAGTATTTTTATTTCGATTTACGTACGGTTAATAGAAGAAGAGTCCAAAAGACTCTTCTATCCGGTTAAAGATTGAACAGGAATAAAACGGTTACTGCAGTTGTGTATGTTCACCAACTGCAAAGAGTACACGAAAACTTTTGGAGACGCGCCATTCACTCGTCAACCGTAAAAGCGTCATTCTGTTGCATGATAATACAAGACCATATACAGCGAGGGTGACTGAAGAAAAAATTCTCGAACTTGGCTGGTCTGTTTTACCTCATCCCCCGTACTCCTCAGATCTTGCTTCGATAGATTATCATCTTTTCTGCTCCTTGCAGATTTTTTTTAAATGGAAAATTTTTTGATTCAGACCAGGCACTGCATGAGGCTGTCCTTGGCTTCTTCCACTCCAAACCGGCCAAGTTTTACGAGGAAGGAATCAATAAGTTTAGAACGATATGAAAACAGGTCATAACAAATAATGGAGAGTACATTTTAAATTAGCTTTTATTTTTTTATGTAATTGAAAAATAAATTTATGAAAAAAACGGAAGTTATTTATGACTCAACGTAACATTTAAATTTTAAATTACATTGAAAAATTAAATATCACATTTGAAAATTTAATTATTACATTTGAAAAAATTTAAATATTTGTACTTTAAAATTAAATTAAATTATTTTCAAATATTATTGGGTTGGCCAAAAAGTTATTACGTTTTTGAGTACGTCCTAATAAAAAAGCTTGAAAATATAAAACGATGTGATAAAATTTAAATTCAATTATATATTGTGAAACCTTAATTTTCAGACTATGTTTATACAAAATATTAATTGATTTTGTTTTAATTTATTTCTTTACCGTCAATTCGAAATGGAAAATCAAAATGAGCATATTCGTCATGTTTTGTTGCATTATTTTCGCAAAGGGAAAACCGCTGTGCAAGCTCATAATAAGATATGTTTTGTATATGGTAGTGACTCCTTAAAACTTCGACAGTTTCAATACTGGTTTTCTAAATTTCGTTCTGAAAAATTTCATCTGAAAGATGCACCACGCTCCAGTCGACCAGTTGAAGTTGATAGCGACAAAATAATAACACTGATCAAATCTAATCCACATATGACGACAAGAGAAGTTGCAGAGACTCTGGAAATATCAAAATTAAGTGTTGGAAGTTATTTAAAGAAACTTGGATTCGTCAGTAAACTCGATATGTGGTTACCACACGAACTGAAAGAAATTCATTTGGTGAAACGTATAGACATTTTCGATTCCATTTTGAAGCGAGAACAAAGTGATCCATTTTTGAAGCACTTGATTACGGGTGACGAAAAATGGATTGTTTACAACAATGTGGAACGCCAACGATCATGGACAAAACATGTTGAGTCTACCAAAACGATCCCAAAAGCAGAAATTCAGCAAAAGAAGTTTATGCTTTCCGTCTGGAGGGATTTTAAAGGAATTGCGTTTTTTGAACTCCTTCCGAGGAATGAAACCATCTATTCAGACAGATATTGTGGTCAGCTGGAGAAATTGGCTCATTCAATTCAATAGGAACGTCCTGAATTGGCAAATTGAAAAGGAGTTGTAATTCAGCCTGATAACGCAAGACAGATAACAAGTTTGACCACTCGCCAGAAACTTTTATCACTGGGTTGGGAGGTTTTGCCGCACCCACCGTATTCTTCAGACTTGGCCCCATCGGATTTTCACTTATTTAGATCACTGCAGAATTCCTTAAACAGAAAAAAACATTCGACAGTGATGATGACATCAAATTGTTCCTAGACGGCTTTTTTGCTGATAAAGGCAAAGGTTTTTATGAATCAGGAATAATGAAGCTACCGAAAGGTGGAAGAAAGTTATTGAAAATAATGGACAGTATATCGTGTAAAAATATTTGTGCATCCATGTCATTTTTTGATAATAAATATTTTAGTAAAAAACGCAATGACTTTTTGGCCAACCCAATAGGAAAAAAATACCAATCATCCATCTGGGTTGGAGTGACACAATCCTTATCCACACGCAGCATGCTAAATATAAAACAACAAATAATGCAGAACCTTCCTCACAATATACTTTAAAAATATAATATACATCTAAAAAACCAAAAGTATGCTTTAAAAATATTTAAATGTTATTTAAAATCTTTAATATGATTAGATAAATAACCTTGCACATTTAAGCATAATTTATGATGAACACTTGCGTTTATAATCGTCGAAACGAAGTTCACTATGTTGCATGACGACAATAGCCGTCCAAAGCGAAATGATTATTATTCTTTGTTTTATTACATTGTTTACAACACTGAAAACAGGCTTGTCGCAGATAATTTCCTTTTTGTTTTTGATGGCTATTATCGTCATACCACATAGTGAACTTCGCCTTGATGGATATAGACGGAAGTGTTCATCAACGTGTTAACAATACGTCGGCAATAATCCTTTCATAATTTGTGTCAAAATTATTTAAAATAACTAAAAAATCTTCATCATGTTCATTATGATTATCCTGACATTCATTAATATAGCTTAAAATCGAACTATTTATACTCAATTGAGTATGTTCAGCAATTCTAGTACGGAGAGGACAATTTGTCTCTCCAATGTACTTCGAGAGAGATATGTACTTGTGACATAAACGAGCTTTGATTTATTCTAAAAGTAGTTACAACTTTTGTTATTAATCTCAATTTTAAACTACATCATCTTTTACATATTTACTATTTGATTAAAAATACTGTCCGAATTTTGATTAGTTTATTTGATTTTTTTTTAAAGTAAAACGGTATTTTGTTTCTCGTTTTTTTTCTAAAATACAATTCCAACTAATTTACAATTGTTCAGTTACAATATGAAATATTTTTTGTTTACTGATAATACAACTATCTAAATAAGAATATATATAAGAATATTTTTCCTTTTATATGCAGTAAGCGACCAACAAATAACCTGTCAACGCTTGATAAAGTTTGTAGGGTATCGCATGGTAGCATCTGCTTAGTATCAATAATCTGTTTCATAAGACGATGTATGTTTTTATTATATACTTTTTAAACATTTATTTAAATATACTTTTTCCTTGATTCCTTTTTTTAAAATTTCATTAGTTTAAGTAATCAAATATCGAACATTTTTATTTATGTAAAAGGATTACGGATTCTTAAACTTAAAATTAAAGATTTTTCTTATAACATTTCTAATTGTGTGAATTATAATTGTCTAACCCTTTACGGGTAACATCTATATGCGTTATAGCCTAACTTCTGCGACAGCCGCGTGGCATCAACAAGCGTTTACGGATATATTTCAACAAAACTATACGAATAACAACCAATAACGCTGCAGCAAATTATTCACAGCAAATCTCAATAATGTTAGTTTGAAAAGAAACATTTTCTTTGCGTCTAGCGCGTGCGACGTTGTGAAATATACCCGTATCGAAAGGGTTAATAATAGCTTTGTCAGTCTTAACACTTAACAAATTAAAAGTCTTTACTTTGAACATAAATATATGGTTGATGAATATATAACCGTTGCTTTTAATAGCTTTTGAAAACATAATTTCATGAAAAATATCGAATTTTATAAAAAAAATTCGAAACATTAAACAGTTATTTAATTTTCCTTGATTCTTTCCCATCATTTAAAAAACTTCGATTCAATTTCTATAAAAGAAAACTTCTTCAAATGAAGGGTTCTCTAGACATTAAGTTTTCAAGTATTTCTTCATAATAATGGTTCAACAACCCCGTGTATTTTATTTTTTTGTGATAATTATCTGTTATAATTTCATTTTGAAACCATCTTAACACGTTATTATTTTATTTTAATGAAATATTATTTTACGTTTCATTTTTTATTATTTCGTTACACTTTTAAATATTATATTGTAATGTTTAAATTTACGAATAACTTTACTTGAAAAATTGATGTGCAAAAATAAAAGGAAATAAATTGAATTCTATTCATTTCTTTCGTTTCATAATCCGATCAAATAAATTTAATCTGAATTTGAATTATTTTAGATTATTTGAGATTTTCTCATTGCTTCATCGAAACGTAACAAAAATGATTAATATGTAATTTTGGTTTAAATCTCTAACAGTTGAGGATGAGTATGGGAAATATTTTGTTTTGTTATTCTATGAGTATAAATAAACATTGGTATTTAGCGTTTAATATTGTGAGGAATATTTTAATTTGTTTGAATGTGTAAATGTAGTGATGCTGTATGTTGATTTAAGTATGTTGAATTTAGAATGGTGATTCTCCTACCCAGATGGAAATTGGTATTTTACCACGTTTTTCTTAGCTTGGTTTCTTGTCTGTCTGTCTTTTTTTTCTTTCTGTCTGTTTGTCTGTCTGGAACAAATCTTGCGATTGATTTTTCGACCACTTTCAGTCAGCTGGAGACATGTGCGAAATTTTATACCTAACCAAAAACGTGGGGCGGATTTCTGAATTACTGCTATTAGTAACTGCTATTTCCTCTTTACTGCTTTTTAGTAACAATCGATCATTCCTATGCCCCACGTTTTTGGTTAGGTATAAAATTTCGCACATGTCTAGAAAAAAATTATTTTCCTCTTTTTAGTGCACTGGTAATGCTTGAAAAACGTGGTTTTTTTTATAAAAATTTTTTTTTATTAATAATATTATTTTTATTAAGTTTAAAGTAATTGACTATTCGAACATAATTAAAATAATCATTTTATAAGTTCATATCTTTAATTTCAGAATTAAAATTAAGTTTAATAATTTTTAGTAAAATTTAAATTAAATGCATTTTTAATAATTTGATGTCATTTTTATTATTTTGGGATTTATTAAAAAATGGTAAAAATTAAAATTTTTAATTAATATTTTTTAGAGGTTAAATATTTTAAAAAATAATTTAGAAACATTGTTCGAATAATCATGATTAAAAACAGAAATGAGAAAACCAATTAGAACGATGGCAAACGATGAAAGACTTTCTGAGAGTTGTAATGACTCTAAATGTAATTGCAATAAAGATTTAAACGAGACTTGTTTAAATGTTCTTAATAAATATTTCCCTATGTTGTAAAGAGTAAAGTAAAATAATATAATATAATATAATATAATTATACAACATTTCATACGTGGTGCACTCATTAATTACTCAGAATTAAGTAGAAAAGAACATAACACACGAATAATTTTTTTTAACATTGGTGAGTATGTATATGTATTTAATTTGAAAACAAGACCCACCATTTTGTAAATATCTATTCCAGCGGGATGGTTCTCAAGGAATTCTTGTGCCACGTCTTAATTCTGCTTTTGAGGTGAAATGTTTCGAATGTTGAAATTTTAGATGTTTCTTGAGATAGAGGAATGAATAAAAATCAATATGAGCTTGGTCGGTGAATAATTAAAAAATTATCTCTATAATTTGGCAGGTCGGTATTTCACTTGTAGAGAATACACTTGTGTGTATGAAGACATTATTCAGTGGAAAATATAGATTTTATTTCCAGGATTTTCATCTGGACTTCTTGGCTTTCTGAATTTTCTTGAAATATTAACATGAGATAATTTTCACATTCTTGACTGTGAAATCTTTTGAAACCACTCCATGGAAATCCCCAAAAAATCGTTAACATGAGATTTATTCCGGTGACAGGTTGATGCGGGTAACTTCTTTGTGCTTGTCTCATTTGTGAATTCTCACTCCTTAGACTCCTATTTAGTGTTCTGTAGGTACAGAGCGAACAAGGTTTCGTCAACTTTCACGATGTTTTGCAAAAAAATATATCTAACTTGATCCAATGTCATGAGATGTGCCTGATACGATCGGAGTCTGTTTTCACTTATTTAACTTGTTAAAAAGCGTTGAACGAACCGTGATGAAAGTTTTTTCTCAGACCCATAGACTTTATTAAGGAATCCAAACTTTCTTTGCTCATATGTAGACTGTCGTAGTGCATTCTTTTTGTGATGCATATGTCAAATTTGACAATATTCTTCAATTTTTATTAAATGTTTTTTTCAATTTTCACAGGTCTTCCGGTACTTTTCTCATCAAAATCATTTTGTGTATCATGCCTAAATTGTGTAATCTATTCATAAATAGTAGTTTTAGATGGGCTTTCATCATGGTTTACATTCCTCAACTCCTAAATTATCTCCTTCGCCCACATTTTTTTCAAAGCAAGAAACTTTATTACACTACGAAATTCTACGGGGAATACATAATTATGACAAAAAATAGAATGCCCGCAAAAATTAGATCATATGTAAATGTTACAGTAAAACAAATTGTATATCACTTACCTATAATACTCAAGTAATCAATTAAATTGATATATTATTAAACGTTCATTCCGGTTATTTAATGGGCGCACTACGTGTAATTTATTATAAGGAAGTAATTACACTGGGTAACAAAAAATATTTTTGAAAATTGTCCAGAGTTTTTCAGCTGAAATAGATTAATTTTGATGCTGAGTCCTAAAATGATCTTGGTTTCGCTCAATTAGGTGAGATTTTTTTGTTACTGAAAATTTTAAAAAATCAATTTTTCTTAAAATAAATTACTGCGGATCATCAGCTGAGAAGCCCCTGACGATTTTCTCAATTTTCTTCAAGAAATAAAAGTCCACATATCCAAATTCATTCAGTTTTTATTTAGTCCATCAAATTTGATTAGCATAATTATTAATACTATAATAGAATTATGATTTCTTTCAGTCTGTCTGTCTTGGGAATTTCCCGGAGTACAGTAAAACAAATTTAGTTATAAAAATTAAAATATGAGGAGTTTTCCAAAACAACCATCCTTGTCCAGAGTACGCGTAAACTGTTACATTAACCAAAGCTTCATTTGTAGCGGTGGGATCAATATCTTCTCCGGGTTATCAAAAGATTCACTTATGATGTTTCACACCCCAGAAACTCTTTCTTTACATAGTACTGGGCTCTGTCTCAACTGTCCCACATACATATAAAGCATGGGTACTTCATGAACCCGGACTGCTGACCAGGTAGAATGTTCACCCTCTTTAAGTCGACGCAGATCATCCATTGTGCTGCTCCTATTTGATTTTGTCAAGCAAGTACTTTAAGGCTTCATATTTCTCTTTGAGAGTTGTGGAGTGCACAAGAGAGATTGAGGTAAACTGGTTCCCGTTCGGGAGAAGCACAGACATATATATATATATATATATATATATATATATAGTGCGCCTCTCTTTAATATTTTTGTTGGAGGTGTACATCAAATACAAATGCCTAGTGGGCCATTTTTGGTAAACAGAACTGGTGATTTGGGATGAACCAAACATAATTAAAAATAATTATAAATAATTTAAATTGTTTCAAGCAGAGCCATTGCATATATATATATATATATACAAATTATATATAGGCCAGGTAGGGATATGGCTGTATCTCAAAAAGTTGACCTGATAGAGCAAAATCAATATGATATTCGGACTCAGAACACCAAAATCGGCCTAAATCGGCCGAGAAACCCCTGATAATTTTTTGACTGTTACTAAGTGTAATCATTAATGACCATTTGAGTACTTTTCTCAAATTTAATTTCAAGAAAGAATGTTTTGTTCCATTATTTTTTTTTATTTCCACTACAAATTCATTAGTAATCTGTGGCCATTTACTGACTTTTTTCAGGGTTCTTTTATACTTAATAATTCTTTATTTAAACTACAAATCCATGTTCTAATATGCTGTGTGAAGTCAATTATTATATTTTTTAATTCTTCCTTTATTTTTATTCAAATGCGACGTAGTTTTTAGGGAATAATGTGTCTTGTCTTATATTTTGTATAACAATCATACATTAAATCATTTAATATGTTTCTGAATATTTAGTACATGAGTTTTAAAAATTGGATCCACGAAATCATCTCAGTTGACAAGAGCGTATTAATGGAATTTACATCGTTTTTATAACCATTAAAATCAGTAATTTGTCCACTTTAGTGATTTCAACATGTCAAACTTTCGTTGGAAAATGTTAAGTATCTCTTACAATTATTTGAAAGAGTAATATTATAAATATTTTTAAATGTTTCAAGCAGAGCCATTGCACTGAAACATGAACGAAACGGTTCTGTAAGCAAGCGTTACATGGGCCTATTCATATTTTAAAATAAACGAAATTCAAAGTCCTCATTTCCAACTTCATTTGACACCTAAAGTGGTCGGCTACTCAGTCTACCCCTCGAGACGGTTCTGTTTTCAATATGATATTTATTAATCTGGAGATGACCTATATATGCTAAAATATAATTATTAAACGATATTTAATAAAAATAAAATTTTTAAATGAGAACTATTCCTCATGAAAGCATAATTTATAAAGCACTAAGACAACCATTCTTTATAGTTATTTATGGCATACATGATGTCCATTTTCTTGTTTAATTTTTTAACTTTATAATAATATCATATTTATTATAAAATTTGCTTTTTTGTTGCATGGGTAATATTTTAAAATTATTATTATAATTTTCTAAGAGTGAAAGATTTAGTATTACAAATCTTTCATAAATCAAATCATAATTACATTGTCAAAAACGTGATTAAATGTAGAAATTAAAATAGAAATAAAAATGATGATAATTAACAACAATGTATAACGTATTCTAATTTCTAATTTATAATCTTGATGTTAAAGTAAATAAATAACAAATTATATTTTCTATGAATAGTCTTTTATTATTATTTGTATTCGAGATGAAAATTTTTAAACCATTTTATAAACTAATCTTGGCTATACCTGAAAATTATTTGAAAAAGAATCACAAATCCACCTCCACTTTTTACTTCACAAGTTTTCTATTCTACGGCTCTTATATTCAGTACTTTTTTCAATAATGACACAGAAAAACTCGAACAGCATTTTTTTCATAAAACGAATATGCAATGCTTACTTATATACGTGTTTATGCCATCCTTTATACTTATCAAATTATGAAACTGAAAAGTAGATTTTTAAAAAACTCAAGATGTATAATGATAAATGTCAATGATAATATATTTTAAAAAGTAATTTCATGACAGATAATTTATTATTTAAATCAGGGTTAATTAATCTTTTTGTACCTAACGCCCACTTTTTCACCTTGATTAGTTGTAAAATATTCTTACCGCTTACCTTTCTACAGTATTGATAATTAATAAATTAGGAAGGTTTAAACAATTTATAAAGTAGAGTTGAGGAAAATTAAAGCATGTAAGTACAATAGAAAAATATGTATAACAACTTACTGCATCATAACAGAGTACCTTATATACATACAGTATCGCACCTACATGAAAATATTTAGCATATTATTCCCTTAAGGACATAAATTATGGTTTATCTTTCTAAACCGGACAAAGCTAAGTCCGAATGTGCATAAGAAAAAACAAAATTCGTAGTACATTTCATATTGAGTTTCTATTGAACTGCAGCAATGTAAAAAATATTAGTAAAAGATGTACTTTTAAATCCTTTTGTGTGATGTTTGATAAACATTTCTATTTATATGAATACAAAGAAGCAATAAACACCTACACCAACAATGAGTTGGGGGATGAATACAGATCAAATAATCTGCAAGCATTATTCAAGTCTTTGTACATCAAAGCTAGTGTTTGGAACTTGTCTTTTCATATTTTTTGAAGCCCGAAGCCAGAGCCTAAAACCCGACAGGCTTCGGGCTTATGCTTCTAGACACTTTCTTACTAAAAAAATTTCAACAGCATTTTTTTTTAATTTATAAATTTTAAATTTTTATTAATGTTTTTCAAAATAGTGAATAACAAGAAAATATAAAAAAATTAAAAATCTTTGATTTTGAATTACATACAATTAAAAGTCTGACTTTTTCTGTAAATTTGATTCAGACTAATCATTTATTAATTTTGGTTTGTAATATTTAAACATGTTGTGAATTGTAATAATATCATAAATAATTATTGTTTAAATTTTTAAATTCAACGTTTATTTTGATTTCATACTTTAGTGTGATTGTTCTTAGAAACTAAATATCAAAAATATTAATTATTTAATAAATCAAGTTTATTCATTTTAAGTATGTTTTAGGGGGCTTTTGTGACTTAAATTTTTGAATAATTAATTTGTAATATCATATTTATAATCATATAAGTTCAAATGATTTATTTTTATGTTCATTTGGCATTTCCTTCCAACATGATATTGTTGCAAGTACTGGTGATGGAGCAAGTGTTATGATCAAATTTGGTGATATATCGCCTGTTTTATATCAAGCTTGTCTAAATCATGCATTACACTTGGCTATAACGAAGAAATTTTACAAAGAAAATATAAACCAAATTGAATTAAACGAAGAAAGTGGTTCTGATGATGTATTTGTTGATGACTTAGATGAAATGGATGAGGAAACTATTGAAATAAAAAATGGATCAGGTTGCTCTAACTGATTTAAATCATTAAACCTTTTTAGGTCTTTACACATATCCCCCCAAAATATTTCAATCTTATACTTAAGTCAACATTTCTTAAATATTTTTAAAGTAAATATTTACTTAAAATCGTAATATTGATACCATTTCTATTGGAAATCTTATATAAACATCACTTGCCTAAAAGTCATATTACTACCTAAAACATTTATAGATCGTTAGTCCTTCAGGTTCAGAAAGGGTAAAAGAGGAGCTTTCTAGTTAAATAATTCATGTGCATATATGGTAAATTACACTTAAGTGGATTTATACAGGGTTATCATAAAGTAACTAGAGTTTTAAAACCACTTTAATATTTCGTAGAAATAGTGGAAAACACAAAACAAATTGAAAAATGTATTCAGTTATATTTCGGATTTATG
>MQRK01220026.1:672-14412 GCA_001938485.1 Girardia tigrina
TATGGCGATCGCGACCGTTGCTAGGGAACCGTCGACCAATCAGAAGCGTTGCCAAGGTGATCGCGACCGTTGCCATGGTAACCGCGACCGTTGCCATGGCAACCACGGTAACTAAGGACCCCCCCGGGGGGGTGGTGGAGAACATACATTTTTCCCCTACTGAATATCTTTGTAAGAGATGCCACTTAGGCAGGGTGAAGACTTATCTTTCGACTGAAGACAATTCACAATTTCAATACTGGATGGAAGTTTGAAATCAAACTCAGCTCCACTAGAAATAGGGCAATCAAAAGAGTCTGGAACAAAAATAGTAGTATTATTGTTTTCATTCACATTATCAGTAAAAGCCTGTGGAGAAGGTTTTGCAGTAGCTTTAACTTTAGGTCGAATGATGTCCATGGCTGCCTTTGGATTGCATGTATAGAGTCTCTGCAATTGATCGTGATTTAAACGTTTTTCATTAACTTCAGCCGATTCAATATATGGAGATCTCAGTTTGGCAGGGCGGATGCTGTAGATATGCCAGGTAAATGCTGAACAAATTGTGCTGAGATTAGAGCTGGAATGACCCCGGATAAGTGTGTGAGCTAGTGCAATTCTGGCAGAGTCACAGCGAGTAGAAGTAGTCGGGTGAAGGTTGAGTTTTGGCTGATGATTTCGCAGAACAAACTTTTGAGTAAAAGTACGGATGGTGTCCATGTTAATCCGATTATAAAAAGTGACACCCGATAAATTTCTCATGTATCCACAGATAAGAGGACCACTGTCAAAAAACTTGTAGGAAGTGACAATATTAGGTGGAGAGTCAGAGTAAACCATCCTGATAAGACAAAAATTAGAGCAGAATTGAATTAATTTATCAATAATCGATTCATATATGGATAGTTGTATGAGGCCAATCGTATCCCAAATGGAGATTTTGTTAGACATTAGATCACAAGCGACAAAAATCCACCGTGTCTGACAGAAAAACAGAGAAAATAAAAGTTTTTTTATGAGCAAGATCTGTAAGACAAAGGTTTTCCATGATGAAGTCCCGGTTCACAACAGCGATGACTCTAGAGAGAAAGGACGGGACAACTAAAACATCCTTACAGTTAATAAACGCTTCAGCAAAAGCATCCACATGTCGGTGAGAGAATGAAAGGAGAAGGAAAAATGAAGCGCTAGCAGGACCATTCCCAATGTCATCCGAAAAGTTGCAATTTCCCAACGAATGAACAATTTTACGAATCAGCAATGCCAACATATCCATGTTGGAGCCAGGAAAACAAATCCATACCGCATATGCACAAATCATTGGTACACAGTCAAAATCATTTCCTTGTGCCTTAAAATCATGAGACGACGAGTTTTTTAATTGGATTTGGCGACTGGGATCAAAAGCATTAAGAGCCGAAATTAGCTTGAGGCAGCTGAAATGCGCTTCCCCCATGTAAGGAGATTCGTTCACAAGGGGATCATACCAACAGGCAGAAGCAAAACTGAGAGAGATATGAAGAAGGATCCAGTGTGATCCGGAGACAAGAATAGGAGCAAAAAGATCAGGTAGATTGTCTGGTAATTCGTCGAAGAACTTCCTGTCCACAACAGCAGTGCGGACCATCTAAGCATTGATAGAAATAGATTGAGGATTGCACACGAAAGCACTAAGAAAGCAATCAATATCGGAGCCAGAGAATGGAAGACAAGCAAGTTGAGAAGAGCGATCAGGCATTCTGCTCACAATACACGAGATATTCGGAGCAAGGGGAGGTTTCTCATACCATCAGGCTGAGTAACTGGAACGGCGTTCCGCCACGATAGATTCGACTCGGAGAGTAATTTCTTCGATAGTTGTTTGTATGGCCACATTGTTCTGAACAATAGTCTCGGTTGATTTACAGGAGAAGACCTAGTCTAAAACTATCAATGTAATCATCCACCAGCAACAACAACTCAACATCTCCGTCTCGACAATCATCCGATCTGACAATGATTGATGCAGTTCTACAATTACTAGGGTCAGACGACCGCATAAAGCACTACAAGCACCGACTGAGTCTACCCACTAGTACCCCACGCAGCGGAAAGCGTCTGAATGCGATAACGACCTTCGTAACATCCCTCAGATCTACTACTGTAAGCCCCACCTTCGCCCCAGACAATCACCTGAGCGTCTTTGGATATCTGCTCCACCGATAAATACTAACCTCCGTGGATACTCGGGTTCCCCTGGTCGACACATTCACCAGTACAAGCGACATCTGGCCAAAATTTAATGGTAGCGCCGCCACCGACAACAAAAGCCGCTCATGTTCTTGCTATCTGGTTGGTCGAAAACGAAGACTTCACGACTGGGCGAGCACACAAGATCAGAACTCAATATGAAATATTCGCGACAACGCCAATTTAAATGCTTTTCAAACAGACGAATTCGCCAGTTATCGCCGGAATATCGAAATAATTCCGAGAATTCTATCGGTAAACCGCTTCCATGCTCATTCTCGAACAATCGATTGAACAAAATCAGAACAAATTTTTTTGGTCTGACAAATTTTATTTTTGCATAAATTATGATTTTTTATAACAAAAAATACATTCCAATCGAATTTTGATCAATAGAAAAAAACCAATGGTGCCTCACTATAATTAACAATAGCGTCAGATCAAAAAGAAACAATCACTAATCGTTTTAAACAAATCGATTAAAAAAACCAACTGAATTCTTATTCGGCCAATCAGAAAAGACCACGAATAAAAAAATTGTTTTTTTTACAATTTAAAACCACTATCAACAATTTTAGCCTGCATTTTTTCTTCAATTACATCTTCTAGTGTCATCAAACCAATAATTTTCTCAGAACTTGCCTTTCTTAAATTTATCAAACATTTCTCGGAGAATTGTATGAGAAGACAATTTTCACAGGCTTATTTTACACTTAATGAAGATCCATGTTCTCTCTGGAATCTCGAAATGACTTCCATCATTGATGCTTTCTTTCGTTGTCATTCATGCGATACAAATTAAGCTGAGGATAGATTAAGTCGCACTTGGTCGCACCAACACATCATAAATTATTAGGACAGCTTTCCGTTGTATTTCTTAAGGAACTTTTACTTTTTTCAAATCCTCACTCATCACATCATTAATTGATTTCATTTTATTTCGATGACTTCCTCTGAAGGATTGACCAGTGTGGCTTACTTCACTTACACTTTCATAATGTCTTACATTTATTTATTTTCCAATCTTCATTTTCGTTACCCAAAAACAACTGCATTAAATCTTTCATTCAATCTACCAACTTTATTTGATGAATTCAGCATTGTCAATTAATTAGAAACATCTCAAGTATAACAAAGTTTATTTCCAAAAAAAACAAAAAGAAACATAAGGAAAGAAATTATTTCACCTAATATATTCCACTATGTTGCGACCCGTACCTTGGATCCTTGTCACATAATCCTTTATATATGTTAACCCAAATACTTGAATGACCAATAAAAATAATAAATAACAATATTAGAATAACATTTATTGATAAAAAGTTGATCCTCAAGTAATAAATAAAAGTAAACCCATCCAAGCACTCAAATCAAAAATTAATAAAACAAACAACCACAATCACAAATTAACAAAAAAGAATAACCAAAGATATCATAATAATATTTATTAAGAAAACAAACAGAAACAACCAAAAGATTTCCCCGTTTCTCACGGTATCCCGTTGGTTGGAACCCGGACAACGATCGTGCAGGCCATTCAACCTCTAAACACCTTTCGATGCTCCTCAGACCAGTATTAAAAGAAAACTAATTAAATCTTAAAATAAACAGAAAATACTTACTAAAAATAATTTCGGAAAATCGTAGACGACTGTGGTAGTGGCAGTCATAGAAGCATCACCCCTAGGTTAGAAAAAAATCAATAATAAAAAGCATTAGAATAAAATTAAAATACCTAGAATCAATAAACCAGACATGCGTTACAAACACAGGGCTCAGAAAAAAGTCAATAAATCGTGCTGCCAGTGAAACACGTGTAGTGCTCTAAAAACATCAACAAAGAACTTTTTGTTTAATCGAATTAATGAAAATAATTAAATGGTGAAAAAAATTCAAATTTTTTAATTTACTGAAAAATAAATAAATGTGATAAATCGATATTATTTTTTCATTTTGAAATTTTAATGGATGATACTCCGAACTGCAATGTGCGTCAGAGGCCTCAATACGTCAGATGAAATGTGCCATCGTCTCACACGATTCGGCGACGCATGGCGAATTCCCACAACCTCACCGATCACGCTCTCGAGCCGCGTGTCGATGAACCGAGCGAACCGTCCACCTTTTCGAGTGATATAAGAGACGAGAACAGGGTCTGGAAAGATGTGGTGATAATTAATAATTTTAATTTTTTTAGAATAATTTTTTAAATAATAATGTTAAAAATTAAATATTTTAAAAATAAATTACATTAGCAGTTTGAATATAAATACCCTTTTCGTTTTAATATAAAAAGAGAAGATAATGATAAATAAATTCTTGTCTTTTTTAATTCCACCAACGTTAAAATATTTTTGTAACCAAGTTGATGAAGAGTATTTTTTGATGCTAATAATTAACCCTTTCCGGCCCATTGTTGCCATATGGCAACATATTTGAAAAATTAAATTACAGCTATCTCTTTTACCCAATTTAAATTTTACACATAGTAATAGTTTCTAAAAAGTCTAATAGATGATACTACATATATTAGAATGCAAAAAAACGCGATTCTCACTTGTTTCTTAGTAATTTAAATCAACATTGTAACGGATATTCAAAGCTCAAAAAAATAATTTGGGCTGGAAAGGGTTAAGTAATATATTAGGTCAGTTATAAAAGTATTAATTTCAATTAAGACTTATAAATATAAATTTTTGTAAACTCAACAATTTTGATTACAAAACCCGGTTAGAAATCCTTCAAATACATCAAGCAGTTGGCAAACCAAATGGAAATTCGGTGAGAAGATAATAAAATCCAAATTAAATAAGAAAATACACTTTTAATTTTTATCATAATTATTATTTCCGCTTAATAAATTCCGCCTTTCCAGTAAGAGTAATAATAATATAATCGTTGTATTGGTAATTTGTTTGTTTTTTTATATACTTTATATACTTAAACATTAACTAAAATTGTAATGGACATCGAATTTTGTGATAATTGTGACCGTGGAAACGCAAAACGACATTGTGTAGTGAAACATTGTGATCACAAATTGTGCATGAATTGTGCCATGAGACTGTGCATGGATTCTTTGACTTGTCCGATCGACGACGAAATTGTTTCCTCTTTCGACGTGAATGATCTTCGCAAAATTAATAACACAGAAACTCTTAGCACCGTTAATGTGCCTCTATTGAATTTTCCTATCTTCTTCCGTAAATCGGAAATAACAGATTGGGTTGTCTCCCAATTCAGAAATCTAGAAAATGTAGATACTCAATTCGCTTATCAAAATTACTTTGAAGATTATCAATTAGGAAAAAATGAATCTATGAAGGTTGTAGACATCATTAGCAAGTTACCAAAGGGTGACAGTGATTTCAAGACAAATGTAAGAAGCTTGATCGAGAAATGTGTTAAGAAATGTGACGAGGCAATATTATATATAAAGGAACAAATCAATGATATTAATCTTCTACGAAAAGAATATAGAAATCATTTGTACAACTGCAAACATCAAAAGATAGAAAATAAGAAACAAAACTTTGATGATTTAGAAAGATGTAGAAAAATTATTAAAAAATTGTTAGAAAATGAAGTAAAGAGAACAAGTTATTTCAAGAATTTTTATAAAATATTATGTGATAAATGGAAAAAGATGAAGTTAGATTATTTATACATATTCAAAGGATTTGTACCAAGTTATTCAAGGATCTTTTTGATAAGAAGACATTTGATTACACAAAATGAATTATTACATAAAACAATGACCTTTGACCTCAAGAGAGGAAAAAACCTTCTTATGTTAACAAAAGAAGTACAAAAATTAGAGGACAAATAATTAATTATATATAATGTCAAATATTAAATTAATATTTAAAGAAATAGTAAAAATAAAATTCACTGATTACAAAACTTATTTTTATTTTATATACAGTGGTGAGATTCAGCCGGTTCGCTCCGGTTCGGTAGAACCGGTTCTTAAAATTTTTTGAGTTCGGCGAACCGGTTACTAAGAAGTTAGAATTTAAAAATAACCGACAAACATAACTTATTTTAAACAAAAATTATGCATTTTTTAATTAATTACTGTTATAAGAATTTTCCAACATTTATTTTTAATAACAAATTACACAATAATTTGAATCTATTACAAATTTTCTGAATATTAAAACACAGGAGATTTTTATTAAGAATACTTTGGATCCATTAATATATTATAATTATAAATAGAAATATGTTATTATAAATACTTATATACATCTAATTACCTCACATCCCCCCTATTTAAAAGGTTTCTACCATTCTATATTCCTGCATATAACTTGACCTGATTTGTTTATCAACTCAACACTACGGTCATGTCTTTTACGAGTAATTTCATATGGTCCTTCATATCGATCTGTACCCTTTTGTCTATTTTCTATCTTAACAAGCATGGTATTCCCTTCGTTGAATATTCTCTTTTGTTTTTCATCCGACAATTTATTTATTTCTATTTTTCTTACACATTCGATGACTTTTTTATTATCTAAATCATATTGACGAGAGCCATCTAAAGTTATAAGCTTCCCTAAAATCACTTCCTTAGGACTGAATCCTATTGTACTTTGTTTTGACGCATTAATACTAAACTCAATTTCTGGCAAAAGTTCCACCCAAATTGTCTTTCTGCTTTCTTGTAATGCGACATTTATTGCATCTCGAACCGTTCGAAACTGACGTTCAATTATTCCGTTTGCAATGTGATGATATGGACTTGAAAATTTCAATTTAATCAACATGGATTTAGTGAAATCTGTAAATGCTTTTGATTCAAAAACCTTCCCATAATCTACATGGAAGCATGCAGGAGACCCAAATCTAAATATCCAACGTTTCAAAATCGTATTGATGACTGTTATTTCTTCTTGGTTGCTTACTACAGTCAAACTTATATATCTACTAAACCTATTAATTATTCCCAGAATATATTTCTTTCCATTTATTACAGGCATCGGTCCAAAAAATCCTTGTAAACATCCTCAAAGGGAGATGATGATATTAGCAAATTCGTCTCTTCTTTTGTTGGTCCTGTATAAGTTTTTGCTTTCTGACATGAACTACAACTGCGCACTACCAATTTTACCATTTTTGTAAAATCTTCCATGGCCTATTCCTCTTTCATAAACGAGTATGTTTTCTTTACTCCGGTATGACATAGAAACCTATGAAAAAATGAAATACATTCTTTTCTTATCGTTTTTGGAATCCAAATTCGTCCATCCAATGTTCGAACACATCCTAACTCGATTCTGAATTTTGGATTATCCTGTGAGTTAATTTCCTCCTATATTTCCTGTATCTCCTTGCTCTTTTGCTGCCACGGAATCAATGATTCTTCTTGATTTAAAGCTAAGAAACGGGTTCTCTGTTTACCCTTGTTAGCTTGTTCATGTGACATCAGGCATTGTGTGCAAATACTACACTCAGTTCTTGAAAGGGCATCTGTATTCAGATGTAGCTTTCCTTTTCTATACTCCAATTTCATGTCGAGACTGATCAGATGATTCATCCAGTTTCGGAACTGAAGGGAAATCGAATTTTTTGTCGTCATGATGAAAGCTATTGTTTTATGGATCTGTCCGCAATCGAAACCATCCATCATACAGAAAATGTTTGAATTGTTGGGTGAAATAAAAGATTGCTAACATTTCTTTGCTGGTGATACAATATCCAATTTCGTGTTTCGTCAAGGATTTTGAACTATATGTTATCACCCGTTCTTCTCCATTGTCATCTTCCTGAGAAAGGACCGCTCCTTTAGTATCAAACGATGCATCAGTATCCAGGATAAAATCCTTTTTAAAATTTGGGTAACAAAGTATTGGTGCTGATGTTAAAACTGACTTTAATTTTTCAAAGGATTGTGTATGACACTCATTCCAGTATAATACATCTTTTGAACTTCCACACATAGTCTCTAACGGTTTAGCTATTTTTGAATAATCCTGGATAAATTTCCTATAATAATTACACAACCCTAAAATGCTTTTTAACTTTTTTACGCACTTTGATTGTTTGAATTAGACTATATATTTTATTTTATCTGGATTTGTTTTAATGCCTTCTCTATTAAAGATATTTCCCAAAAACCAAAGCTCTTGTCTGAACAACTTAAATTTTTCTGAATTTATCTTTAATCCGGCGGCATGTATTCTTGAAAATAACTTCTCCAATCTCATTAGATGCTCTGCTTCTGAATCTGAAAATACTAAAATGTCGTCCAAGTATACTTTCCACGAGGATGAACATTTTTCAATAATCCTATTTTCTTCTAAATTCGTGATTGCTTTTTTCTATATGACGTTCTAAATATACTGGTTGTCTCCGTGGTTTTTGTAAAATTGGTTCATCTGTTGTTTTAATTTCATGTTTTATTAAATAGGTTTTCCCAATATCCCAAATTCCAGCCATCGGGTTGTGTTTGACCCTTAATAACCACTGGGGGCTCTTGAGCTTGCAAAAAGGTTTTCACTCGAGAGGGTCGTGACATATTATTGTTTTATTGGATTCTGGCGATTTAGCATCCTGCATATAAATTTGTGTTTTAACATCAATATCTTCCACACAGTATGTTAGAAAATATGAAATTAATTCTCCCTTATTCCATTTATGAGCCATAACTTTGTCAATCATTTTCTCGATCTTATTGAAATAGGTGCTTGAGGAATCTGTGCCTTTTCGATATGATATTAAATCTTACAAGTCTTGATTTAAGAACGTAGGCCGACTAAAAGCTTTCTTCAATCGTTCCTCGAAATTGGAAATTTTCGGATCCATTGATTCATATGTAACAATTAAATCTTTACTTATGAATGCTTTGACGACGATTCCTTGGATTGCTTCATTGATTTGTGCCACTTCGAAGAACCGTTTGCAATCTCCAATAAAAGTGTCGATATATTCGTTACTACTGAATATATTTGGAGCTAAATTGAATGCAACATTCGGCGTGGTTACCATATAAGAATTTTCCAACATTTATTTTTAATAACAAATTACACAATAATTTGAATTTGTTACAAATTTTCTGAATATTAAAACACAGCAGATTTTTATTAAGAATACTTTGGATCCATTAATATATTATAATTATAAATAGAAATATGTTATTATAAATGCTTATATACATCTAATTATCCTCACAAATATACTGAAGTATTATTAGTAATGTAACGAAAAGGTCTGATCTGATATTATTGTTATTTGTTACGTAAATATAGGTAATTTAGATTTTTAATGACCAAATAAATGATATAGTTGTGTAGTGTTTACATCATCTATGGGTTACTCTATGATGATCCTCTTTATATAAATACAGTCTATTATATTACTTCAGTGGTGGGTTTCAGCCGGTTCGCACCGGTTCGGTAGAACTGATTCTTAAATTATTTAAATTCCACCACTGTTTACATATAATATTAAAATAAAATAACAAAAAAATTTAACACATGATTATATTTTATATATTATTTTACTATTTATAATGATTAAATAAATATACTTTTTAGAGAAGAACTGAATAAAAATATATTTTAAAATATTCTGACATTACATCAACTATTAATTTAAACAAATGGATTTATTAATAATTTAATAAATCCATATAAAATCACACCACGTGCCCCGTGCCCTTAAGGCACATAAGCATACTCCGCTTGAAAAAGGGGGAATTTCGTCACCTTGCGCCCGCAAACACGAAGTCTTCAAATCGGGCCGGTCTGCGAATTGCTCTGCTAGGCCGTTCCCCGGCTGGCCCAGATTCATGTACAGGTTCTGATTTATCAACCCGAAAGCCATCGCGATGCGCCGATCGCATCTCAACGTTTTCCCTCACTTCGTGATTTGAACGAAACCGAGCTGATCCCGATGGTGCATGCCGCATGTGGCTGACGTCATAAGGCCGCCCGTCTACCTCCGCTTGATGTACTGATTGCTTCCCCGTAACTGTTCCGCGTCTCCACCGCGACATGCATCTGACTGGTGGCGCTGGTTATACGAACACCGCGTCCCCGACTACCAGTTCCGTTAGTGATGGATTATGATGCGACCCCGGCTGTGCTTGATTGAAAGTTTTTGGCAAAGGTAATCTTCTCTTTGGCGCAAAAACTGTCGACGCCGGAATTACTCCATTTGCATTTGGGGTCGTGTTGAACCACGCCACCATCTCTTGAGTGTCATGCAGCTCCGAGCGACCATTCTCTTGATCATTCGGTGGTTACGTTCCACAATGCCATTGCCACTTGGCAGGTTTACGCATCAAAATCGGGCCTCAATTCCGATCTGAGCAAGAAGACCCGCCACCTCCGATCCCCTGAAGGTGCTGTAATTATCAAACAGAATTTCTTCTGGTGGGCCAAACTCGTTCCATACGCTGCTCATGGCTGCACATATGTTAAGGGTCAACAACGACCCGATGTTTATTATGTTCAATTTATCATATTTAAGGGGTCGGACGCACCTCCCTCGCCTGCGATTAGTGACAGGTCTAGAGTGCCTTCAAGTTCTGTGGAGTTGGGAAAGGGCTAAGGGCCCCCCAACTAGTTCAGCGTCGCTCGGAGTTGATTTTGTAATGTTTATTATTTGTCAATTTTGTTCAGCTGTGTGTACCTCCCTGTGCAGGTGTCGCTCATGCTCATATAACTTGGTGCATTGGCATACAACTATTGAATTTGTGCAGCGCTCTCTCAGATCAATATGTCCGGTTTGTTCTAAAAATCTAAATGTAATCAGATTTATTTAAGAAATATTTATTACAATAATTAGTAAATGTTTATTTGTTACTGATAGAATTTCGCATCTACTTGATATTTTATCATAATTATCACAATTAGGTTATCGCATTTATCTACCCGATTCTATGTAAGGGTGACATTAATCATATACTATTTTGTTTGGATTAATTTATTTCTGGTTCGTTATCATTTTTATTATTATCCTGACCCTTATTGCTGAAGTCATCTGATTTAACATATAAAATTAATGCTTCTAACAAAAAGTCAACTGATTAAGTCTAAAACCAATTATTATCATTATTATTATTCTAATCACTGAATTTAATGAGACATTAACAGATAAAATTAACTCTCTTAAGTCAAACGATCAAGTTAAATAGTCACACGAATAAATCTGAAATAAATTATTATTATTGTTGAATCATTATAAAACAGAGTTGTCTTTCCCATGTAGGTGTGACTATCGACTCCTGCAAGCGTCTTAGGTTATCTTTATTTACAAATTCATTAACGTTATAGCATAATTATCAAAACATTGTTTTATAATATTCATGAATGATATTCAATACTGATAACTCGTCAAATACTTACAACGGTTTAAGTAACTATAGCATTAGAATTTCAAATAATTCAATCGTCAATTAAATATTTATATATTTACCATGTACTCGCTTATCATTAAGTCGTCATCTCGCTGTTAGTTGCATCAATTACACTTTCACTTGCATTCCAATTCCTTCTAGAGCTGTATATTAATAATCTATTTACATTGAAATTTGGTTCTTCATGCGTGCCTCTCTCATGCTTGTTTAGTGCTTGCTTGTTAAAAGGTTGAGGAATCACTGTTGCTAATCTGTAACCGACAAATATTATTGTACTTTTCTGAAATCACTGTTATAAAATTAATTAAAGTTTATATACTCAATCATTCCATTAAAACATAGATCCGTCTATGAGATATTCACTTATCAATAATAAATCTTCATCTTCATTCCAAACCAGTACCAATTAAACTTCTAACTATTTACAATTTTCTCTCTGAATAAGATTATCATTTGATGAATTATTAACAATGAGACGACTTCTGTTGCCTTCTCGACCTCTCAGGTTGTTATTCCGTACTTCATTGTTCAGGAATTTAGAGGGAACGACAACACGTCGACTGAAACCTAAAATTTTATTAGTGGATAAATGACAAATTGATTTCCACTATCAATTCCCAAAATTGGTTATCTCAGCTATATTCGTATTAACTATAGTCAATAAACAATTAAATATTAAATATTGTTAGATAGTGCTAAATAAATCAAATTACTAAATAAATCAATCAAATTATACATATATTAAACCGATAAACATTGCAAGATTATCTTCAATAAGATTAATAAATTAGAGGAATATTGCTGCCTGTAACTCAGTCTAATTTGATTCGTTTTCAACGATACTATGGCTGCGGCTGTGTTTAGCAAAAGTTAGTTGAGAATAATATATTCGGAGGAGATTCTCAATGAAATATTCGCGGATTGGAATGTTGATTGGTCAAGACACTGTCTATTAAAATGCTTTCTAACAAGAATATAATTTGATTAAGCAGTGGTTCGTTTTTTTTGTGTGCTTACATTAAAATGACAGCTGTATTTATACCGGGAATTGATAGCATTATTTTGTGTTTATCTGGCTGGTGTATGCTGATTACGGCTTTCTAGGATTTTCGCTGGCCGTTTTCTAATATCAGGCTTTGTGCACTGATGACGGTCTGAAATTACTCATGCTGATTCATCGTGAATAATCACGTGACCGATTTTTGAAAAATAATTTTTAATCATCGGTAAGATTAATTAATTTCTTTATATTTTAATTAATTTTTGGTAATTTTGTCAGGGTTAATAACTTTTTACAGGGGAATCCAATTTAGAGGCGAGTTACAATCATGAATGCTCCTCACAAAGGGCTATCAGGAGAGGGTCGGATGTCAATTTTCTGCCATCAGGTTCGCTTCGATGTAACTTTTTGTATTTCAACTTATTTGTGTAGTTTTTAGGACATGAATGACGATAACAGGACCTTGCTGGATCGCGAGAAGGCAAAAGACGACATCGACGATGCTCACGAGAATCCGAACCATCGATCACGACTCTCATTTAATGTTAACCGTGTTTAATATATGTATTTTGTGATAATTGTGTTTTTCCTTCTTGCATGTATACCTTTTATATGTTATATGTATATATAATTACTGGATCTCTGACCGCAACATATGGTAAGTGAATAAAGGTTAATGAACAAACTAGACATAACTAACTATCTCTGAAATATTTTCATAGTTTGATAATTTTAACACCCATAATAGCAATTCTGGTATCAAAAATAGTCAAATTATCTTACGACTACTCGATGAAACAAATTAAATAATAGTCATTGCTACATAAATACATTTATTAATATTATACAAAATGTGAAAATTGTTGGGGTTTCAAAATATAAATTCAAATTGTTAGACAAAAAGTTTTTAAAAAAATTTTATTACAAATAATTCTCTGTTAAAAATCAATAATTTTCAATTTATATTATTTTAATAAAATTTGTAGAATAATTATAAATATTTTGAGATTTGTTTTAGTTATTCAATTTTCAAGGTTAGAAAAAGCTAGTATATTAGGTGTACAAGTATGAAATGCGGATTAAATTTTGAAAAGAAATACGTTAAAAACAAAAGAACGATAAAAAAAGCTTTATTCAAAATATGCTCCATTACTAATGATACATT
>MQRK01220026.1:34134-64776 GCA_001938485.1 Girardia tigrina
TCTTGATCGTATTGTTACCTGTGATGAGAAATGGATCCTGTATGATAACCGACGTCGATCTGCACAGTGGTTGGACAAAGATGAAGTACCGAAACACTTTCCAAAATCGAAACTAACACTCCGTAAGGTTATGGTGACAGTTTTTTGGTGTGATGCTGGAATCATCCACTATAGTTTCTTGAATCCAGGTGAAACAATCACAGCGGAGAGGTACTGTCATGAAATTGATGAAATGCATAAAAAATTGAAAAGCCTTTGTCCGGGATTGGTCAATCGAAAAAGTCCCATCCTTCTTCATGATAACGCTAGACCTCATATTTCAAAAGTGACTCTTCAAAAGCTTAATGAGTTGGGCTATGAAACCCTGCCTCATCCACCATATTCACCAGACCTCTCGCCAGCGGACTTCTACTTTTTCAGGAATTTGTGCAACTTCCTACGTGAAAAAATTTTCAAAAACCAAAATGATGCTCAAAATGCCTTCCAAGCATTCGTCGCTTCGAGAATTGATGAATTTTATGCTGATGGAATAAAACAACTTGTTTCTCGTTGGCAAAAATGTATTGATGCCAACGGTTCATATTTTGATTAAGAAACTTTTGTTTCTGTGAATTTGTACGTCTTTGAAGTTTGTGTAATAAAATTGATTAATAAACTTTACATTAAAAAAAGGCTTATTGAAATTCTATATATATATATATATTATATACATATTTATAATACGGTTAAATTTAAAAAATTGTAAAATAAAAACTCATAAAAAAAGAACTTTGTTTAAATATTCAAAAATTTAAAAAGCAACATTTTTTAATAGAATAAATTTTATTTATGGACTCCAAATTTGATGAGGCTTACGTTACAAACAGCTTTTCTAACATGGCGACCAAAGCCTCGGAGATCCTCCTATCACGATCTGTCCCATATCGATTCAAGAAAGGAGGAGATGTTGAAATTTTCTTCTCCAAATGCCGTAGATTCTTCGAGTTAACGCAGACCAAAGAAAATGTAAAAACTATTTTGGTGAAAACTCTGCTGGACGACGAGGCCATCAAAGATTATGAGGAAGTAGATGACGGCGTGAAGAATTTCGAAGATCGATTAGGACAAGCATTCTCCAAGAAGAGTTCCCTATTTGAAGACCTGGCAGAAATTCTGAAATACCAGAGATGTTCCGAATCAGTTGAAGACTACTTTAAGACTGGCAAAATTGGCCAAGAAATTAGCCGCATACAATTGGGACGAAGCCGAATTAGATAAGGAGATACAATTGCACTGTTCCAGTGATAAAGAGATCTTAAAGGAAGTTGAGATGAGAGATTTAAATGAAATTGCGGATATAAAAAACGATGACAAAAATGGACAAGATACAAAAGAAATATGATCATGTTAATGCAGTGAAAGACGATTGGATCCAGGTACAATCCCGAAGAAACAAGACACAATCTGGAATTAAAGGATTTGAAACGACATTAAATAACAACAACAAGAGAAACCCACAATCGACAGTGAGAAATTTTGAAGCGGAAGATTTACAATTTGGAAGGCGTATAGTTCTGGTTCTGCAATTTAATGGAACACATAAGCAGGAACTGCAGCAAAAGATTGCCCGTCACCTGCCATACTTGCGGAACACAGGGCCATATCAGAAAAAATTGTCCGAATCTGAAATGTAACCGATGTGCAGCCAATGGCCATAGGAGTGAAGAATGCTATACGAATATGACGAGAAGACATTGGGCAAATAATCAAAGAGAAACGAGAAGACCTGATGTCACTGCCACAGTTGGAAGAACTTGGAACAACAACAACTCAAACCGAGGAGATAACCGACAATTGCCGACTCAAAACAGACCCAACCAGCCAAGATACTACGAGGAGACCGACTACGAAAGAGGAGTAGGGAGAGGTAAAAAAATAGCATCGATGGAGATGGATGACGGTGAATGCAGAGACTTAGAGCAAGGAACCCCAAACGAGAGAGGCCCGACCGTAGAGGAGTCGGTCGGAGCTTTACAGTAAACAATTTTGAATTTAACCGTAATCGTAAAAGTAGTTTATTTTCTATCTATAATAATATTGTTAAAGGGTTAATTTCTGAAGAATTATTGTGTTGTTTAAAAATATTTATAGCTGATTAGTTTTGTCACGTAACTAAGGATTTTGAAATTTTTATATATTTTGTTATAAGGGCTTTAAAAATTTATTTCTTATTTATATATTTTATTACAAAAATTTTTTAGAATAATAATAAATAATTTTAAATACACTTTTGTTTATTGTAACCAAATTTATAATGGCTTTAAAAATTATTTATTTAAAAAAATTCAGCTGCAAAAAATTTCAGAGTCAAAATATATTTTTGATATATATATATATATATATATATATATATATCTTATATAAATTCTTTCAAAAAACAATTCAAAAAAACGGCGCAAAAAAGTCCTGATTCCACGTTTAGTGGTAATTACACAATTAATTATGTAGTTACTGTTTAACACAAAAACTTTCAACGAAGTTTATGTGTCACTTGATCTGACATTAATTGCTGGATAAACCACTTTAATTAATTATGCATCACATGAAAGTGTTTCCCAATAATTTTTCAAATTGTTACATTATACTTTAAAATCATTTATTAATTTAAAGTTATTTATTTAAAAGTAATATGCAACAATTTAAAAAAATTATCATTTAAAATTAGTTATTAAAGAATGATTCATTATTAAATTTAAAATCTTTTCTATAAATTTAAAAAAAATTTAGTTCACTAAATTGGTGTTTAATTAATTATATTTTGTTTCAGCTGTGGATGAAACTTTGGAAAGTGCCTATCAGGATTACGATTCTTTACGTCTTTCAAATGAATTTGTTAATGACTATTTTTCAGCAATTTTCACACTCATATCATTTTTTTTCTGCATGATGAGTTTAGCCATTTTGGAAACGTAAATTATTATTATTATTGTGAATATTTAAAACAATTATTTATATTTCTCAAATAAACCACAAAAAATATTTATATACAGTTTACCCCTTTCGCAGCTGCTGGGACACATATGTCCCAGTGAATGTTTAAAAAAGCTGTTGGGACATATATGACCCATCATAAAAGACGATTGGGATATATTTGTCCCAACCTCCCCAGCCCGCCCCCTGAATAAATTTCCAAAAAAAACTTTTAAATAATAAATTTCAGACCGGAATAAACATTATATATTTAACAAAAATTATCTATAACTTAAAACGGAAAGCCGCTGCGAAAGTGTTACTCTCGTTATAACGCCGCTATCGGGACCTGCCAAAAAAGCGGTGTAAAGCGAGGGTGGCGTTGTATCGAGTTAGCCTAAAATTAAAATTTGAACAAACATTAAATGACTACAAAATCATTCAGTCATCATTTTTTTATTCAATAAATGATCAATATATTGTGATGAATCCAAAATAATTAATATATATTTTATCTATTAAAGAAGCCACTACATTTTCTTGAAGAGGTTCGTGATGACAACTTACTTTTCCCTCTCACTTCTTGCATAAATACGACGCAGCAATTTGGTATTTCAGATGTAGCACTCTTAGAATGCTCTAGAAAAAATAAAACTGTCTGACTTTCTTTAAAGATTATAGCCATGTATTCACTGCAGCATTATCATTCCCACTAAGTTCTTCTTCCACTGTAGCAGTAGACACTAAAAAAATGTCATCGGTAAGTTCGACTTCTGTCTCCTGTGAATAATCAATCCGTTGAAACTCACTTTCAGCCAATCATATTCTCAGATAAAATAGTAAAAATGGCTTGAACGGATTTCCGTAATCAATAGGATCGACTGTGACACTTGAAGCGAAGCGAATACCAATACCATTCCAGCATTTGCCATTTTACAATAGCGCATTGCATAGTCCAAACGTAATTCATAATAATATATAATATATAATATTATCAGATCTAACAACTGATTACAATATAAATAACAATGAACAAAATTATTGAATATCTTTCAAAAAACTTGATTTTTTAATAATTTATTTTTATAATAATTTTTTATGATAATATATTTTGAAGATTGTACCGTCATCTTAAGATCACTGATTATGAGTGTAGGCAAATTTAATACCTAACTAATAAAATATTTAAATATTAAACAAAATTTATGATTAATATTTCTTTAAATATTAAGATTTTAGGGAAAAATAAAGATTTAAAGAAGCGACTTATTTTTTATCTAATGTTTTTCAATAATAATAATATCGTGGGAATCTTTCACCATTGTGTTAGAAGTGTGACTGAGATCAGCTATATCCAAGTCAAGATTCCTTCGTTCTTTAAAAACCCAACAAACTGAATGCACAAGTAGAAATCTCTTTCAAATAAGCGAATATCACAAACGAGAAAACCAAATACTTCCATGAACTTACAAATCTTCCACCAGAAATATTGGACTATATCACATTGTCTATAGATCCCACCTGCTCAGTATCGTTCGACAAACTCGAATTGGCTCTCGTGAAGGAACATTCTCTGTTAGTCCAACAAGCACTGCACAAAATAAACCAGCTCAAAACAGACCTAAAAATCAAACCGAAGACAAAGTCACGGAAATCTTCCATATCTGCTTCAAAGAACTAATTCAGAATCAAAAACTGGATCCTACCATCGGTAATATTCGTCAACAATTACAAACAATCAACAAGAACAAAGATGGACTTTGAATAGACATAACCACCAAAATACCCAGAATATTCTTTCCTGAATGTCACAGAGATACCGAAATAGAACGACTACATAGTCTATGCCAAACAAAACATGTGACCAGAAATGTAAAATATAAACATATAAACACAAAAATATACACCATATAAACACTGCAATTATAAATATATTTTATAAGGTTACTTCCAAGGAAGTAACAAATTGATCTGATTTCATTAATCCCTCTCAAAATACGTGTATATGTATTGGTTTCCTAACTACGAAGTAGACTACTTAGTCATAAAATGTTTACATTTATATCCATTCTTTTTCAATCATCATATAAAATGTTTTACAATATATTTCCAATGATTTTTAGGAGTTCCACGCCGATGTCGATGGATAATTTTGGATGGTCAAAATCTTATGCTACATTAATTAATAGCATTGTTTTGGCTGTATGTGGAATTTGCTGTCTTTTTGTGTTTCTTGGCATAAGATTTATCACAAAAATGTATAGTTGTATTTATTTGTTTTTATGATATTTGTTCCGATATTAACAGAATAAAAGAAAAAATAGTCCTTTTAATTGGATTTATTTTTGTTTTATTATCGGCAATTTCTTTGATTCCGTTTGGAAATAAACCGATTCCAATCCACAATACAAGTATACATATTTTTATTTTTCATTAATCAAAATGATTTTTTGTTTCAAAATATGAAATTTGTCAATTATTATTTCGTGGAATTAATTAATGGCAATGAGAATAATATATTATATCAAAAAATAAATTTATTGTGTATAAAATACTGTAAATGACTGTTTAAATAAATAAATGTAAAGTATTGGGCAGAAATTTAATAAATTTTCTGGAAACAGTCTCATATGATGTATTAATAATTAGAGTTTTTAATCCAGTATTCCTGCAATCATTTCGGGTTCTAAATCTTTTACTATAAAAAAGTCCACTGTTTTCTGTATTCTTTCAATCTTCATCTTTAGTTGTACTATTCCGTAATTTACTAGTTCCGAATCGTTAGCATGATGTATACGTCTTTTTGTCTCCTTTATTTTGATATTTTCCATATTTTTGAGTATGTCTATTTTAATTAAATTGACTCGTGCTCCCGTATTCAATAGACATCGTACATTTTTATTCTTTATTTGAAATTCTATACTAGGCCTTCCTTTCAGTTCTTTGTATTCTTTTTTAAACTTTAATATTTTCATTATCTCTGTGCTTCTTTCTTCATCTTTTTCTGTGATCAAACTGTCACATTTCTCATTGTGTATTTCGTTTTCACCATCTAATATACACAATTCCTCAGGAATATTTTCAACAGCATCCCATACACAACATACGTCATCATATAAAATTCATATAGTCAAACATACACATACATTCGTTTCTTAGTGAAATGTACTGATCACTTCTCCCTGTGACCGTGCCTCCTCGTTTCCCTGTTCGTCTCAGAAATTTTTCTTGTTTGTAATATTTTCTTTTCTTGATAGACTTCCTCTTTTATTCGATCTTTCCGACATTCTTTCCCACTCATCATCGGAGTCTTCTAATTCTTCTACTTGGTCTCTTCTATTCTTATATCCAATCCGACCTCAGTACTGTGTGTTTGCGTATTCTTTTCGTTCATTTCTTCTATTCCTTGTATCTTCTCTTCCAGATTGTTCGCGTTCTCTAAATCTGTTAGGATGCTCACTGTGTGTTCTTACATTGTGTTCTTACATGCCCTTTCTTATTACAACGGTTGCATTTAACATTTGGACATTCCTGTCTCACATATCCTTCTTCATGGCAGGCCCGACATATGATCCTTCTCGCATTAAAATTTCTTCTTGGTTCTTCGATCTTTCTCTCTTCGTATCTTGGTCTCGGTCTTCTTGTTCTATATTCTACTTTCTTCCATTCTTTATTTAACTTTGTCGTGTATGCGTCCACTCTTATATTCCTGTCTTTCAGCTCAAATTCGTAAATTTTCTCTTGGATATTTTTTATATCTTCTACTTTTGTGGCATTTCTCAGAGTCATTTATCTTCTTACTTCTTTATCTTCGATGGCATTGGCGCACGCTAGATCTGAAAGTTCCTTTTTTCCTAGTTTTTTTCTCAACTAGTTTTTCCACTAGTTCATCAATCTTTTTAAATACTTCTGATGGATTTTTATCCCCGATTCTAATCTCTATAAGCTCTTTCATTATCTCTAAAATATTTTTCTCTTTTGAGAATGCACTTCTCATTCTTGTTTCCCAGCTGCCTCCTTGTGGTTTCTCATATTTGTTTATCGCTTCTGGGGTCATGAATGCTGAACTATTATTGCTTTTCTTTCTTCCTTAAATTCCAAAATCTTTGAATATCTCTCAAAGCTTATTAGGAATTCTTCTAATTTTGCTTCTGACCCATCGAATGTCTCCAGTCCCTTGATAATTGGTGTCACGTGGTGGTGTGTCGCCATATTAAGAACATTTAAACAAGTCTCGTTTAAATCTTTATTGCAATTACATTAAATTAGAGTCATTAAGACTCTCAGAAAGTCTTTCATCATTTGCCATCGTTCTAATTGGTTTTCTTATTTCTGTTTTTAATCATGATTATTCGAACATTTTTTCTAAATTATTTTTTTAATATATTTAACCTCTAAAAATATTAATTAAAAATATTAATTTTTACCATTTTTCGATAAATTCAAAAATAATAAAAATGACATCAAATTATTAAAAATGCATTTTATTTGAATTTTACTAAAAATTATTAAACTTAATTTTAATTCTGAAATTAAAGATATGAACTTATAAAATGATTATTTTAATTATGGTCGAATAGTCAATCACTTTAAATTTAATAAAAAATACCAATTTCCATCTGGGTGGGAGAATCACCATTCTAAATTCAACATACTTAAATCAACATACAACATCAATACATTTACACATTCAAACAATTTAAAATATTCCTCACATACTTCTTTTCGTTAAGTTCAGTGATATTTGTCCCCGGAAAAATTACTAAATATGAAATATTAACATTTGATTAAAGTATTATTATTTTGCTGTTCAAATTTAAAAATAAAAAACTCCGGGACCCAATGATTTAAAGCATATTAACCAATTTATACAATAAAAAGTAATGGATCATATAGATGTGGTCTCACGGACCGCAATTTTTTTACTGAATTATTTTTTAAATAATTTTTCATAAGTAAATTTTTGTGGAACGATTTTTAATTTTTCTTGCACAAACCAATAATATTTAAATAATTATAAATACATAAAAATATGTTAACTTTATTATTTTTGAAATTTTAGATTATATTTAATTTTGAATTTGAAAACTATTATAAACATAAACTTCCTTCAAATATTTTATATTATTTTTTGTATTTAATTATATATTGTTTTTAAATATTGTATCTCTTTTGAATGGTTGTTTTTTAAATTCATTAAAATTTAATATTTATTATGATATTTATTTTTTTTGTATTTACTTTTATGGTTCAATAAATTCTATTAAAATATTTTCCATGTTTGATATTTAATTCGTTTTCAAATCTATTTTATTTATTAATTTGATTATTTTAAATTCAATTCGTTTTTTAATCCATTTAATTACGAGTTTTATTATTTCAAATTTTATCTAAAACGTTTTTAAATATAATTAATATTGAAACTTTATACCGCATTTTATCGTCTTTACTTTTTTAACAATAAATTTCTATTTTTTACTTTTATAATTAAATATTAATTTAAAATTTTTTTTATCTTTAATTCAAAAGAGACATCAGAAATCCTCACAATGCTCTATTTTCTTGTTTGTGTACATATTGTCCTTCCAGTATCCTATAAGAATATTCAAACCTTGATTTGCTCTTTCAAAATTGGATGAAAAATTGCATACTTGGGGAAGTAGGCCTTTTATCATATACTCTAAATTTTTCCGAACTGTTAAGAACACCAATATTGGTTTTCACATATTTATTTTCATCACAATTCGAATTGTCTTTTGGACAATTCTCAACCAAGCTGTCATAATTTTCCATCTCACTAAATTGATAAATTTTTGTTAATGTTTTGTTAATAAACAATTATTAGAACAATTTTTCATTTTAAATGATTTTCAGATATTATTTTTAAAATTCTACTTTTATAATTTCGGTAATAAATTTAACTAAATGAAGACGACATTTAAAAAAATGAGAAAAACACGCTTGATTTCAAAATTTTATTTTTACAAAAAAGTAAATATTTAAACAAACTTAAAAATTTAATAATTTAATTATTAATTTGTTTTATAAGTAGAAATGTGTTTCTACATAACTCCCCCTCACATTTGAAGGTCTTGTAGGCCGAAGAAGGGTTTAAGTCTATCTACTGAAATGCGCTTGATATTTTCATCGACTTTCACTTCAAATGTTTTCAAATCCTTGCTTCGGTTGATAACCTTGAACGGTCCTTCATATGGATTTTGAAGACATCTTTTAGTTTCACGTCTGATCCACACATATTCACAGCTGTATAGATCCTGTGGAATAAAAATTGTTTGATGTATTGGTCTTCGGTAACGAACTCTGTTGTAATACTTTATTGCTTTCTCAACAGTCGAGTGTGTTGGAGTTTCATGATTATACGTTTCAATAATTAGGTCACCTGGAATGTTGGCGGCGCTTCCGAATACCATTTGCGAAGGTGTCACAGGCTCATCGCTTCTTACTAAATTTCTAATGCCTAGCATGACTAAAGGTAGATCCTTTACCCAAGTGCTCTCTGCATTGTTCGCATGTACTCGGAGGACATTTTTCATTGTGCGATGGAATCTTTCCACTTTCCCATTGCATTGTGGGTGTTAGGCCGTAGTGCGTCGATGTTCGATGCCATATTTTTCACATAGCTTGTTGAATGTTTCGGAGCAGAATTGGGTCCCCTGATCGGAAATAATGATTTCAGGACATCCATATCGAGAGATCCATTCTCTTTCGAATGTTTCGACTATCTTTGTTGCCGAGATCTCTTTAATTGGTATGGCTTCTGTCCATGATGTCTGCCTGTCAATTAGACTTAAAATGAATCTTTTACCTTCTATTTGCGGGAGAGGACCAACAATATCAATGTGGACCACTTTGAATCGTCCACGGTCTGGAAATGTCCCAAGTGGAGATTTTGTATGTTTGTTTATTTTGGCTTTTTGGCATTCATGGCAGCCTCGTACCCATCGCCTGATTTCAGACCTCATTTTTGACCACACATATCGTTCTGCTAGAAGACTGGTTGTTGTTTTGACTCCTGGATGAGTTATATTGTGCAGTCTCAAGAATTCTTTGAATCTGTATTTGTTTGGCAAAATAATTCTGCCCTTTTTTGTTGTATCGATTAACATTCCATTTTTGGTTTGTATGTTCAAAGATTTTGCTCTGAGGTTTCGAAGACTTGGATCAGTGACTTGCTCTCTGGCTAATTCTTGAGTTGATATTCGATTCAAATTAGATATCTCATGATCTGGTCTTGATGGGTAGTCTGCAAGGGGTGCTGAACTAATTTCGCTAAAGAACTAATTTCGCTAAAGAATTATTTTCGCTAAAGAATTAATTTTGTTTTAACTTTATGTTTTTTTAAGATTTAATAAAATTTAAAACGTTGTTATGGTAGATCAAACCTCATCTTCAAATATTGGATATGAAGTTGTGGAGGGGTTGCGAAAGAATTCCAAACTGTATCGGGCAAATTATTTTTTGTATTATAAGAATAAAATGTACAAAAATAGAATTGCATTAAGGTGTCTAATGTATCCAACTACAGACTGCAGTGGTAAAGCCTCTATTACCATTGATACCAATGAAATTATTATTGAAACCTGCCATAATCACGAACCTGAACTATATGATGAACCAATGAGAGCACTGAAGAAGAAGCTAAAAGATAAGTCCGAAACAATATCAGAAAGTTCAAGACAGATTTTTGATAATGTTTGTCGGGTGTACTCAGAAGAAGTTGCCACGAGAATTTCTTTCCTAATGGTTTCCCGAGGAATGACCAAAAGAAAACATCTGGTCTTCCCTAAGATTCCAGAAGATGTGTCTGGTTATGTTAAATCCATAAAAGAAAATACAATACTTAACCATCATTATAAGGGACCAATATTTGATGGCGATGAAGTCATTGGAATCTTTTTCTTTTCAATTGAGATGGTTGATAATCTCCCAAATTTTGATAGCATCTGTTATGATGGGACATTTTTTATTGTGCCAAACATATTTTCTCAGTTGTTCATTATTTCAGTTCGACATGGTCAAAGAATGTTTCCAACGTTTTTTGACTTGATGAAATCTAGGCAATATCAACATTACAAGTTGATTATTCAGAAAATAAAAGATGTGGTACCTCAATTTTGCCTTCATTGGCAATTGGTGACTTTGAAAAAGCTCCAATCAGAGCATTTCGTGAAATATTTTCACAGATTCCCTGTCAAGGCTGCTATTTTCATTTTAAGCAGGTTATTGTATGGAAACTTGGCGAACTTGGCTTGAAATATTTTTTTTCATTCGCAATAAAGAATTCAACCAGCTGATAAATTTGATAATGGCGCTTGGATTTTTGCCCTCTTATAAAATACGTACATTATTTAGTACATTGAAACAAACAAGGATTGGAACTCGACAACAACAAACAAAAATAGCCTCTTTTCATCTCTACTTTGAAAGGATATGGCTAATTGATCTCGCGATAATCAATTGGTTCAATTCCACGATCTTGACCAACAATTTCTCCGAGACCTTCAACAAGAAACTAAAGATGAAATTTGGGGTTCATCGTGGCAATCCATGGGTTTTCACTGAAACTCTGAGCAACATTATTGATGACATGAGACTAGAAAGTTTGCGTATAAGAAATGGACTTGAAACTACTAGACAGCGTGATCCTAATATTCTATCAAATCTCTCTTCCGAGCTCAAAGATAGTTTAATAAATAATGAAATCACTCCATTCCAATTTCTTTGCAGATACTTGAACATTTTGGAGATTTAACCTGCAATTCAATCAATATTTTAGACCAGCAGTGGTCTTTAAGACGATCAATTTTGTGTCGAAAAGAAAGATATTTTGTAAACAAAAATATTTGGACTGAAATATATTTTTCGTTCATAATATAGCGTTATTTTTATATACAGAGTTATGTTATAAAAGATCGTTCAAGTTATATTCACTTGTTGTTTAGTCAATGCATTATTTGTGTATATTTTTAATATTTCCTAATTAATTTTGTTGTAAAAATAGAATTACATTATTATTCAAATTATTAATCACTTTAACAGCAATTATTTATTTTATTTATTTGTGTAATTTGAAGGATTAATTTACTTTTTCTACAATTTTACTTTAATTTTTTTACAATTTTTAATTAATTAATTTTTTCTACAATATCGGGCTTCATTAATAATAAACAAAATAATATCAGCATTAGTGAAATTAGTCCACTAACGAAATTATTTCTTTAGCGAAATTAGTTCTTTAACGAAATTCGTTCATTAGCGAAATTAGTTCCGTAACCCTTTATTAACGGTCACGGTTGTAAACCGAAATATGCAGTGAACAAGTACGAACCAACCTTAATTTCTATCTCAAAAAATGAAAAAGCACACAACAAGCCGATCGTTAATTGCGAGATACTGTAAAAGAAGGTAAATGTTATTTTATTTGATATGCTTTATTTAATACTGGAACCGATTTGAATGTAATTAGTGAAGAAAACTGGGAAAAAATAAAGAATGATAACCCTAATTTGGAAATTTATCCTAGTAAGTCTATGATTAAGTGCGCAAATGGAAACATTGAAAAAGTCATTGGTAAAATAAAATTGGAAGTGACTATAGGTCCAACAAAAACAAAACCCGTATTTAGTGTAATGAGAGGTATATTTCCACATGTGTTTATCGACATTAGAAGTATGAACCACTACAACATTTGTGTAAATCCGAATAAAAATGCGATTTTCATTAATAATATCGAGGTACCATTTATTTCTAGGATCATGACACCATCGGCTTTAAACTAACGTTATCCGCGTTAGTGAGCCGTAATGTGGATTACTATAGAGAAAAGGCTCGAGGAGGTTTTTTTGAAATTTGATGTCATACTAGCGAATAATGTTTGCTTAGAAGGAGATGGTGAATATATGGTGCAAGGAATGGCGGTGGATGAGAAAAGCGTGCCTCAAAACAAGGTAAATGCTTCATTTTTATTTGTTGGAGACAAACAGAATTTATCGAAACGAGAACTTTTGATCGGTGATGGTCTGGTAGAAGTCGTAGACGGAATATTGTGGATAAGAATATTAATGGAAAAAGGGGAGTAAAGAAAATACACACTGGGATGCGAATGGGTCACATAGAAAAGTTAACGGAGATCGAAGCTTTTGACAAAATGAATATGATATAAAATGTTCAAGACGAAATGCAGGGAAGAGACATCGTAAAATCAATAATGGAAAAAACACGATTCATGGAGAATGAAGAAATAATAGGATCTCTGGAATAAATTTTGAAAAAAACGAGTTAACGTATTCAGTACGAATAAATTTGATCTAGGTATAATTAACGTCATCGAACATACAATCGATACCGGTGATTGCAGACCGATTGCATTTAAACCAAGGCGGATACCACAAGGTGTAGAAGCTAATGTAAATCAGACGATTGATGAAATGTTAAAAGCAGGAGTTATTAGACCCAGTTAATCGCCATGGAACTTTCCAATCGTGGTGGTACAGAAAAAAGATGGTGGTATCAGGTTATGCGTGGATTATTGGGCATTGAATGCCAAGACAACCAGACCAATATTTCCGATTCCATCAACAAATGAACTTTTCGACACTGTTGGGAATGCAGATTACTTCACTGTATTAGATTTAAGCAGTGGGTATCATCAAGTACCGGTCAGAGATGTAGATATCGAGAAAACTGCATTTAGTACAAGATATGGACAATTTGAATTTACTCGAATGCCGTTCGGTCTATGTGCCGCCCCGGTCACATTTCAGAGGATGCATAAAATTTTACAACGGATAGAAGAAGCTGGGCTAAAATTATCACCAACAAAATGTAAATTCTTGCAACGAGAAGGCCATATTATCAACAAGGCTGGAATCAGGACAGATCCCGATAAAATAGAATCTATTCATAAATGGAATTTACCAAATTGTAAGAAAGAGCTGCAAGAATTTTTATGTCTTTGTAATTATTATCGGACTTTTATAAAAGATTTTGCGACAATAGCCGAGCCACTATATGCAATGCTGAGAAAAACCTGTGATCTCGGATTGACGGAAGAAAAAATTGCAGGGTTTACGAGACTTAAAACGGCACTCATGTCCCCGCCAGTATTGAAACTTCCTTGTCCAGATGGTAAATACATCTTGGACACAGATGCTTCTCAAAGTAGTATAGGTGCCATGTTATCACAAATTCAGGAAGGAAAAGAGCATGTCATTGCTTATGCGTCTAGAAACCTTACGAAAAGTCAAAGACTGTACTGTATAACTCGTAAAGAACCACTTGCAAACTATGTATTTGTTTTGAAATTTAAACATTATCTTTTAGGAGTTGAATTCGAAGTTCGTACCGATCACCAAGCGTTAAAATGGTTGTTGAATTGGAGATCTCCAAACACCTCGCAATATTGTATCTTGAAAGCAGAATTAGAGATATACAACATGACTGTCACATTCCGGAAAGGTAAAGAGCATACGAATGCAGACGCTGTGTCCAGATTACCACCATGTGAACAATGTTTATTACCACACGAGGATCCAAAGAAGAAACGAAACAACAAGGTATTAAGTGACAAAGAATGGAATTTAGAAGAGTCGATAACGGGCAATGAATAAGAGATAATTTTGTGGCAAATTGCTGAGGTCGAAGATAACGAAATTAATATTATTAAACAGCTACTTCCTCGGAAAGATGAAACATTGATACCGGAAATCATCCAAACTGGATCAAAAGATATTAAGCATTTGTGGGATATACGAGAAAATATCAGGATAAGAGGTGATAAATATCACTGAAGAATGATAAATATCACTTGTTCGTACCAAGAGAAGCGCAGGAACAGCTGATAAAAGCAACACACAAATTGCTGGGACACGTTGGAATCGAGAAGACCGCAACGGCAATGTCGAGTGATTATTACTGGCGAAATTTGCATGACGATGTTCGAGAAATTATTAGTAAATGTAATATATGTGCTAGATATAAAGATGTAAATGAAAGATTTCGAGCACCTTTACAGAAACTGAAAACCAATGAACCGTTTGAATTACTCGTTATTGAATTACGGGACCATTTAAAGAAACAAAAGACGGCTACCGATTTATATAAGGAATAATAGATTATTACTCGAAGTATATCTGTCTTGTTCCAATGGAATCTATATCAGCAGCAGCAATATCAAAAGCAATTTGGATTCATTGGATATCAAAATTCTGAATACCAAAATAAATTCATAGTGACTGTGGATCGACCTTTAAATCAGCAATAATCGCAGATTTATACAAACTATTGAACATAAAGAAATCATTTTCCTCACCCTATTAACCTCAAGGTGATGGATTAATAGAACGATTATTTAGGAGTGTCAAACCAATGATTGGAGCAATAATGGAAGAAGGGAAACATGAAGACTGGTCCGAAACAATACCTTTCGTTGAATTTGGGATCCGGAACTCGATACAGAAGACAACCGGTTTTACTCCTTTTGAGATACTGTATTTTTGAGATATGTATTATTTGGATTTATACCAGAACTACCCTTCTTAAAGCAACCTGAGGAAGTAACATTTACAAAATACAGTGATTATATGAAGAATCTCAAAGCAAAACTTCAAATAACCAAGGATATAATATTGCAACGAGGTAAGGAAAAAGGTGATAAAGAAAAAAATCGATACAATAAACACCGTTTGAATAAGAAGTTAAAAGTTGGAGATATCGTGCTTGTGAAATCGAGACAGACATCTGATTTTGGAAAGAAATTTATCGGTCCTTTCAAGATAGAAGAAATTATAAATGATTGGACTTATGTATTATTTAACGAAGCAGATAATAGAAGAATTCAAATGAATTATAATCAAATTAAATTAGTATCACCAAGTTACGAGGAAGACAGCAGTGATATCAGTGCTTTTAGTAAAAAATCTATTACTTGTCGAACATCTGCAACAACAGGAAATAAAAATCAAGAAGCAGACGAAAGAAGATTCCCAATCAGATCAACACGAGGAAAAATTCCAATCAGGTTCCAGTGATAACGTCTAGAAAGGAGGGATGTGAGATAATTAATATAAGTTGTTTTAATAATATCGAAAAGTGTGTTATTTTTAAAATATAGTTATTATTGATCGATTATGTTCTTATTAATTATTTATAATATAACATGTAATGATCATCTTCGGTGTAGTATATATTACCTCAATTTAGCATATAATACTACTGGATGTGATATTGCAGTTCAACCGTGGTGCAGTCACGTACCGGCCTTGGAATTTTGGCAGTATATTTTGTCGATATCTTTTTTTACTTTGGGATATCCAACAGCAAATCTTTTATCATATGTTATTTTTTCTCGACTAATTGATCCATCGTCTCAGGTATAATTCTTTTTAACTTTATTTTTTATCATGTTGTGTTAATTTTTATATTTAGTATTTATTAGTTACGGTAAAATTATCCGTCGTAATTAATATAAAATATTTTTTTAATACAAACAAATTCAAAAAATTTTTTAACTTCCTTTTAATAATCAATTCCCCGATATTTATTTTAATTTTCAAATTCTGATTTTTTTTTTGAAAACTCAAACTTAAAAATAATATTTAAATCGATTTTGATTTTTATTCTAACTAATATTTACTTCATAATTATAAAAAAAACATTTTATTCCAAAACTTTAAAAACCTTTTAATTTTGAATCAATTAAAACATTGAATATTAATTATTGAAAGCTCGAATTATTATTTTCAAAAATTATTTACTTTTTAAATTATAATTTATTACAATTATATTATGAAACTTCATTTAAAAGTTCAATTAAAACTTTTTGGCAAATTTTAAAATTATATTTTAAAATTCACTCATCTTTAAATTCTTAAAATATTGTCAACGAAAAGAAAGTTAACTAACTCATCATATTCCCCATTTTTAAGAATTTCTTCAGTTTTTTCACATTTCAATCCAAAATTTATCTATTTTCATTTCTAATTTTGTATCTTTTGTTATGTATCTTCTCAATCACTTTGTATGGTGTAGTGCAGAGGTGCTCATGTTTAACGTTTAAACGTTTTCTTTTTTAGGATGTTTAAACGTTTAGTGATTTTTAAACGAATATGGAATTCTTAAGTTCGTAATTCAAAACTTCACAACATGGGTTATACGTTTTTTGAAACTTTTATCAGGCTACTTGATACCTATTACTTTGTTAAGAACACATTATCCCAATTTATTGAGCTTTTTCGTGGGTTTAAAAATGCCAAATATTGAAATAGTGCAATGTACTTGCACAATTCACCCATGCTTAGCTCTGTTAAATAAAACTGTTTCTTTGTATCATGCGCATTTGACTTTACACAGCTTTAACCCTTAATAACCTAGAGTTTCAATTTTGATACCAATCTTTTAAAACGAATGTTCACATTACTATTAGTTTTTTTATAGGTTGGCTGTACGTATTTTACTGTTGTACAATATTCTTTCCAACGAAATTAAAAAAAGCTATTTTTCCCTTCATCTAGACCCTCAAGCAAACACAGTAATATTAAAAATAAATCACTTTCGTAAATCAGGCTACTAAGGGTTAACTTTATTTTCGGCTAGTTCTGAAAATTTTAAATAGTCTTTATCTGAGTAAATTTAGAACTCTTTCTTCTTTGGTAGAATTTCTCCAATGCTATAGGTTTATTATGAGTTTTCTATTCCTATGTAATATAATAATTTTAATTTAGAATTTTACTTTGTAGAAAACTAATGAATTTTTTAAATATTAGTTCTTTTCTTTTATATTTATTACAAGGAAAGATGCCTCTATCGAAATTCAATATACTCATACATTTGATTTATCTTAATCCTTTATCATTATTTTAATCTTCAGTCAATTTTTTATTTGTTATTATATCAGAGTTACTTAATTAAGTATATAAATTTATTATTGCTTTTTAAATTTTATGAAAACTAGTACGAACAAATTAATATTGTTCTATGAATTTTTTTACTTCTTTGTGAAATAAATAAATTATTAATGTGAAAAATAATTGTTATTTCTAAAAAATTGAAATGTTTACTTAATATTTTTTAAAACATAAAGTTTTTTTAAATGAACTGTTTGATAAACGTTTTTCAATTTTAAAATTTATTGTCAGTTTCTTTTTGTACACTCCCTGAGTTTTGTATTTAGCAAATCTCACCTTTAGTACAGATGCAATAATGATTTTGCGTCGAGTGATGAAAATTAACATGTCTAATTGAGTGATTCTATGAACTTGTTCATGCTTTGTGCTATTTGTTTTCATTTAGTGATATATAAACAGAGAAACTAATCAAGCCATCTCTCTTATTTTCCATTCTTTTTATTAGTTTGCTTTCAATATGTTTCAAAACTGCTTGACCTTTATTTTTTAATACACCTGTTATTTTTTTCCAAGGGCAATCAACCATTCTAATAGGTCATTCTATATAAAAATGAATAAAATATAATAGGAAAATATAAACTAACCAATAAAAATCAATCATTTTTTCGATTTGATAAAACAAAACCATTTTAATAGGGCCTTAATATATGTGTCTCCCATCTCTTTCAAGAATGGTAAGGAGCCTATAGGCTCTTTAGATGGTCCACCCAAACCATATAAGTCTATAAGCTCCCCGATTGGCCTCCTACGAGACGTCAACCTTTCGCTTTCACGCGCGCTTTGACAATCCAGTCAGAAACGACCAGTCATGGATAGTAGTCCCTTGATTCTGCATCCTTTTGGTTGTGTACGTGGACTTGAATGTTCCTCTCACAATTAGATATGTAAGGTGGTAGTCTAGATGGGTTTCTAAAGGACTCGCTTCTGACTCTCCTATCGAAGCAGCATTCGGATCGACGATTGGTACTTGAGTTTGCGTTGTCTTCTGGTATCGCGTTCAGTGGTAGATTCTATTATTCTGATTGTCTGGACTAACTGGTTCTGTTCGGAAAATTTTGTACTAATTGTTCTTCTTCAATTTTGTGCGCTGTTTTGAGATGTCTGATGAGCCATCCTTTGGTCTTGTAGTTCTTTCGGCATAGATGGCAATTAAATCCCTCTGGCTCTTCTTCTTGAGGGACTCTTGGCCTATGATCTTGTTTCTCATGTCGATTTAATTCGGTCTACTCCGCGAATTACCTGAAACAAGATTTGTATGAACATTGAAATAGTTTCATCCGCGCTCTGATAAGTTTTGGCATGTCTTCTGATCTCCACCAAATTATTCGTCTCTCGCATATTATTGAGTCGATCCTAACTTTCATCTTGAGTTTAGCGCTTTTCTGCTGAATTAATTTTAAAAAATCATCAAAGGAAGCGGTTTGATGTGATCAAACCAATTGTGATCGTGTCCATTCTGATCTTCTGATCCTTCCTTATCCCCAACACTAGGCGAGTACCATGATTGTGTAGGCTCTGCAGTTTCTTTACCTGTGTGTCGGTAGTCCTCAAATTTTCACACCCATAGTATACTACAGGTAGTATACAACTCTCAATCAATTTTCCCGGGCTTCGGATCATTAGATTTGGACACTTCAGGATAGGCATCAAAGTTGGTAGCTTGCCGTACCTTTTCCTTATTCTCTCTCTGATATCCGCCTCACAAGTTCCGCAAGAAGATATTATTGAACCAAGGTAACTGAACTCGGTAACCCATTCTATTGCAGACATCATCTCACAACCTGCTGTTTTTTTATTTTCAAGTCACCATTTAGATTCATAATCTTCGTCTTTTTTTATGTTGATCTTTAGACCCAGTTGCTAGAACACTCCGTTTAGAATACGTAGATATCTTGTCAACTCATTATAGTCTTTGTCAAGGAGACAAAAGTCATCTGTATACGCTAAATGATTGATCTTCAGTTCGGTTCCATCCTCATTTCGTAATTGTACCCCTCCTGTCATTCCATTTACTTCTGCTAGTTTGAGTGCTCTGTCAAACACAATATTAAACAATATCGGTCCCAGAACACAACCATTTCTTACGCCTTTGAACATTGTGAACTCATGTCCACCAATTGAGCCCTTGAATCCATCGTAAAATTGAGTAATCATGCTGAGTGTTCTACCATTTATCCTCAGTTTCTATAGGCATGTCCAAAGCACATTTCTTGGTACACTATCGAAAGCTTTCTCCAAGTCTATGAAAATTACATATACATCTTGGTTTCTGTACCTTGCTTCTTCTTAAATCTTCCGAATAATACATATTGCATGTTGAGTTCCCTTCCTCTCCGGAAACCAATTTGTCATTCATCAATTTCTCTTTCAACTATCGGGATAAATCTATTTACTATAACCCGTGCCATTATCTTTCCTCCAACTTCAAGCAAGAATATCTCTCGGTAATTGTTGAGGTCATTTCTTGAGCCCTTTCCTTTGTATATTATGACCACCTTCTCTTCTTTCAAAATTTCCGGGAAGTCTACTCTTCCCTCCCAAAAGTGTTCAAAGCATTCTGTTAGTTTAAAAACAAGATTATGGCCTCCTCATTTGAATAATGCAGGAATTATTCCATTCCTTCTGCAGTTGTTCCGTTCTTTAGCTGTGCAATTGCGCTTCCAATTTCCTCTACTTGCGGCACTGCTTCTAGGGAAGCATTCTGTTCTGATAGTCCGATAATGTTTTCGACATCCAAGAGATCCTTCGACTGAAAAATCCGATTAAAGTGTGAGGCGATTTCCTCGTTTGGAACTGATCTGTTTACTGTACACATGGTGTACTCCCGACTCTCAGTGTTGCTGAGCATTCTAAGCTCCATAAATAGATCACGTGTATTACCCCCTACATGGTTCATGATCTCCTCTCTTGCGTTCCCAAGATTTCCGTCCTATTTCGTTTCCGTTCCCTCAACTTTCGCCGTATATGTTTTCTTGCTGTTTTCCATGTTTGGTAAGTTTCCTCGTAACGTCTTCTAATGAAATCTCTTCTGCTGAATCATTTTCTTTCAAGGAGCTGCTTCAATTCTTCAATATGCCCATGCAACCATCGCTAATTCATTAGGATGTGTTGCCTCACACTCTGGTATTTAAGTGCAGCTGAGATTATTCCTTTCTCTACGCTTTTCCAACTGTTATCCATCTCAGTGCACTCTTTTGCCAGTTCAGCTGTAATTGATTCTTTCCTCTCCGTTTAAAGTAATTTATCCAGTTTTCTCTGCCTTTGACGCTTCCTTCTGCTAGATTTTTTCTTTTTCTGAGACAATTACTTTAACACTACCAAGTCATGGTCTGATCCGCAGTCAAGTCTTGGGTAGCTGTTGACATCGATTATTCTACGGCAACTTTTCAGTCCGTGAGGAGGAAATCAAGTAGCTGTCTGCGCTTAGTTGCTGGATGTTCCCAGTTAGTTCTTTGAGACATTTTATGCTTGTAAAATGTGTTCTCAATCCGTAAACCTCTGGAGGCCGCAAGTTCCATTAGAAGCTCACCACTCCCTGAAGTGTGGTGAGCTGACCTCGTAAATTCATAAAATATTTCTGCATTCATCATGTTTCCCAATTCTACAGTTGAAGTAACCTCCAAAAATGAATTGGTACTTTTTCGTTTCAGCGATCTTTTTCATCTTTATCGTTTACTCGTTGAGTTTCTCATAGAAGTGTCGTCTCTCTTCTATGGTGTATCCAGACTCTGTTGGAACGTAAACTCCAATCAGTATTAGTTCCCTGATCGGTATAATACAGGTAAAAATTATTTCATCAGCGCATTCAAATTCAATATCATCACAATCAATTTTCTTTATCATCATAGACATACCACATTCTCTTCTCTCACACACATTTCTGCCAGTGTGTAGTAATTTCCATGAACCAAGTTCGTGTGTTTCTTGGTTCCAGCAATCTGTCTCAGTGAGGATATACATGTCTATGTGAATCATTTCTGATATTTCAACAAGATTCAATAGTTTCTCATCGTTCAACCCTCGAAAGTTCCAGTTACCAACTCTCAATCTGATGGCTCAGTCTTTCTCGAGTGACTCACATTTCGGAAGCTTAATGACTTCGGGTCCTTCCAGACCCCTGATTTGCGTTTTTGTAGCGAGCGGGTTAAGAATTAGGTTGGGTTGCTGGACCAACCGTCCTTATCTCTTAGTTTAGCCTTAATACATAGAAAAATTAAACATACCTACAAATACAAGCATACACACATTAAACACACAAAAATAATATGACATACACGAAATACAAACATGATTTATTTACATTATGAAAGGGCCTTTAACATTTTAAAAGGGCATATTCAAATTATAAATAATAATTTTTTTTAAAAATAATTTCCAAATTTAAAAAGAAAAATGGAATTTCATTTTTCGGACATAAGCAGTCCACCTCAAGAGAACCAAAATATAGATGACACAGTAAATATTTATTTTTTATTAAATTTCATAAACCTGTTTAGTAGTGTCCCGAACGATTCAGAGAAAAGGGAACCGTGCCGAGAGAGAAATCGAAAAATGTAAATAAAAAACAAAATAAAATTTTTATTTTCAAAAAACAGGTTTTCCAAAGTTGATAAAATCCGTTTAGTGGCAGCATACAATAATCAAGAAGATTATTACATTCTGGGGAGCCAGTTGGGAATCAAACACAAAACGGTGAGGAATTTTATCTACCATTACAGACGAACAGGTGAAATTTGCTCTGGATCCATCGGAGGTCATAAGAAACCGTCATAACTGATCATCATGGAGACGCCTTGTTAAACTTAGTGGAGTACTTTCCAGAGGCAACCTTAAAAGAAATTCAAAAATTTCTTAAAGACAATATGGATTTTGATTGTTCTTTAACAACAATCAATAGATTCAGGTTCTTATAGGAACAGAAATAGTCACATCAGAAAACAATGCTACATGAACAAGGAGAGATTTAAAGAAAGAGACAAAGATATAGAAAAAATCAATGGAATAGGACGAACAACACAAGAAATCAACATTGACCTCATAATCAAAGATGTCATATTGCAGGTAACAACGATTATGAAGAAACGCGACCAAATGAAGGAAACTCGAGGCAAGGAATGTTTACAGATAATAGACGGGCATATGACAAAGACCAGGGAAACGAGGATGCATGATCACAAGGAGAGGTGATCAGTGTGCTTCATTAGAAAGTAAAAATGTTGGTGCATGTGATTGTGTGTGTAATGATTGAGTGTTGGAAGATACCCCTATCGCAGTTTGAGAATTAGATTGTTGGAAAGAAGAACAATTACAAAAATGATTTAATGTCTAAACTGATAAATACATTCAGAATCTCAAGGAGGTATCTGGCACGCACATTGCAAGATTACAAAGGTTCTTGATTTATTATTAAGTCCCTAAATTTCTAATAAATCTGAGATCAGGGTTATCTTTGAAATCAAAGATTTCATTTTGGATCAGATACCAAAAGCAATAATAAATTTATAATCCATGGAATTATAGAAATGAATGGACAGCAGAAAATATAGCTTACTCACGATGTTTCTCCATGAAGTTAGTGATCGTTTAAACGTTTTTAAAACGTTTATTACGCTAAACGAAGACCGTTTAAACGTTTAGAAAATTTTAAAACGTGTCCACGTCTAGTGTGGTGACACCGTCAAAAAACAATCATAAAAAGTAATTGAAAAACGAATTAAAAAAACAGAAATTAATCCTTGTTTTAATAATTAATTTATGTAAAAAATTCGAATTGAAAAAATAAAGATTCATTGAATTATTTTCCTTTTTGATGCAATAACTATTCAATTGATCGCTTACTATTTTAATATTGTCAGTAAAAAGATCCACGCGATCCTAACGGCCGTACATTTGGATCACCGATCGACGAGCTGGTCACATTTAAAAAAAGTGATTTAAAAAATATTTTTTTAATAATACCGTTAGAAATAATTCATTAGGTTCCCCGCCAACAGTATAACCAGCATGTGTAGCCAGTATCACCCTAAAGCCGCCCCAGTATCTTAGTTCGCCTATTTATATGACATGCTACATATATGTGATATTTCGGTAGGTCACAATCACATATGACATTTTCCCATTAAATCTTCAATAACTGAAAATTCAACAAAACGAAGTTTTAAAAAATGATAAACTAATTATTAATTTTCTATTACTGGAATAAACTGATCCATTTGAAAATTATTTTTTTTCAAAAATTTAAAAGTATATATCTTTGTTTCCAAATTTTATTTATTTTATTTATTTCAACCTTTTGCATGGTTCATTGAATATTATAAATTCAGAGTTTGTGGATGGGACTGCTCACTGCTAGCGGAAGTTCAGCTCGAGTAATTGGGCCTATTTTCATTACAAAATTATATGAGAATTTTGGAACTCAAATCGCTTTTGGGTCTTGGAGTTCTATTATCTTTTTATTTTTACTTTTTCAACCGCTATTTATTTGGAAGATATCAAAGACAGAAAATCTAAGGGAATTTTTGAAACGGATTAATTGAATCTTTTTTCAATGGTTATGTATTAATATTATATTTTTGAGGGTTACTAAGTAATTTTGTGTCTGAATAATTTACACTGTGAGGAAATAAAATGAACTTTTCACTAACAGAGTTTATATTTTTTAATAGTTTTGGGTGATATATTTTATTCCTTTTCCTAGGAAGACATGCTCGGTGAATAAACATTACCATGTTAATAAACGGTTGAACCTATCCTCATTTTTTATCCTATTGTTGTTTTATTGTATGTACATTTTCCAACGCAAATGAAGAAAATGTGTTCGTTGAAGAAAGTATGTTGCTTGATTGGACTCTGAAATTTACTTCAAGATAATTGTTCTGAATTGAAAATGTTACTTAAAAACAAATAAAGAAGTTCTTTTTTTATAAAATTAGAATTAAATTGAAAAAAATTCTTTATTATTTTTTTATAAAAGATTGTTTTGTTTGAGAGAATTATTTTTGGGAGTTTCTCGAAAAATCCAAAAAGTTTTTTGTTTTTTGTTGTTGGTTGTGGGACAACTTTGAAAAATTTGTGAGTTAAAAATTTTTGAAATGGTGTTTGAGAGGAAATAAAAGAATTTCTTCTTCATTGAGCAATTTTGAATATTTAATAGAGTAATGATCCAAACAAAATTAGTTAAAGATTGATTCTTGACAAAGATACTCAGACAATCGTCGTTCTTGATTAGTGACGGTGTTCTAAATGTTTCTGGAGAATGTGAATTTGTTGAGTGTCTCATTTGCTTTCTTTGGTTGAAAATTCCATCAGCTTTATTAGTAAAGGTTTTGCAGTTGCTTTTTCCAATTGGCAAAGAATCTTTTTCAGTATATTAAAGTAGCCTCTTGAATTGAGAAACTTTTTTATGAGAAGATTTCATTATTTCATTCAATAAAAAGTAAAAACTTTTAATAAAATTTAAATTGTGACAATTTTTGTGTTCAATTTTTATCAACAAAACTAAAACATCACATTCCCAAACAAGCCACGCTCAACCAATTACAACCGCACATACGACATTCATAATTTACACACAAATTTTCAAACTGATTCCTAGTTACAAAGAAATCACGTGATTATAATAACGTTTGAAAATGGTTCAAACAAGACACATTGGTACAAACATTGATTAAATTTACTTTTCATTTAAAGAATGAAAGAAACAAAGTTTGAACTCGAGATCGACACGAATAGAATACCACGAAGAAAATTATTCAAATTTCGAAATAATATCTCTTATAGTATATATAAAAAGATTGGAAGAAATTCTGTCTTCTTTAGATGTAACCAAAAAACTAAATTTTTTATTTACTTATTTATTTAGTTATTAATTTTTAAATAATTATATTAATAATTATAATAATTTTTTATTTTTTTACTTTATTTAAATTTAATTAAACTTGTTTAATTATTTATTTAATTTGCTTATTTATTTAATGGTCAAATCAAACCTATTTCCGCTCCAATAATAGAAAAACAGTAACGACAATAAAATTTTTTATTTAATTATATATATATATATATATTAATATTTGATTTATTGCATCCATATTTGCAACCCCGCGTCTCTCAGTACCTTGATCAAACAAAGTGAAGTTAAAAGTGGATTACATCTCATTTGTTTTATATTTATTATTTACTTTTACTATTACTTTTTCTATTTACGGGGTTTACAGAGTAAGATGATTTATTATTTAAGATATGTTATACATTTATTTCGGGACCCCAACAACATAAACTTCTTTCAAATCATATGTAACCCAAATACCCAACTTCTTAACGAGACCGACACGTTTTATATACTTCTCAATGGCTGTATATGAAACATTTAACTTATAAAACATCCGGTAGTACCGGCATTGAAATTTTTCAGTACCGAAATACCGGTATTGAAAAATGGTACCGGTATTGGATGCCCTAATGCCATCTATATTAAGATTAACTGGTCGAAATGAAAGTTGATCATCATTAATAGAAAAATCTTCACAACGGAATTTTTTAAATCAATATCAGCATTACCTTTCCTTAAGCTAGGTTAGGATGACTGTTCGATTCACCCGAGGGTAAATGAAGGGTGATATATTTTTGTGGACTTTCAAGAATCGTTGATTTGAAAGCCAATGATGATAACAAAACAGTTTTGGAGAAGGCACAAAATGATTTGGAATCATTTATATTCTTGGTAAAAAAATCAGTTTGAAATGATACTTATATTGAATTTTCTACTGATTCGGAAAGATCTGCAGCTATTGAAGCTGCTCAAAACATTGGGATTGGTATGAAGGACAGGGTGTCTATACACCGAAAGAGGAATAGATTAACAGATACCCAGAATTACAAAAGTTGATGTTTACTATCGATTTTTGCGTGAAAAAAATATCGACAAGACCTGAAATATTTTCCCGACATAATTCCATTATAAACACATCAAATACAAATCGAAAAACATTAAAAAACTGACTGGTAAAAGTAAAATATTCACTTAAGCCGAGCACGATTCCTTATTGAAATTGATTATAGATACTCTGAAATGGTACGCAAACGAAAATTCCACTTTTAAATCAATGAATATGAATGAGAGCCCACAAATCACCACTTCTGATTTCGAACCCAATTTTCTAGCTGGACGATAAATCGGTTATTTGTTGAATAAAATCTCGATTTGGAAATCTCAACCGCCACCGCCACTATCAAATTCTTCATTATCGTTTAATGATACTCTGAATAACAAAAACGGTAGGAAAGAAGACGAATCCGAATCAACAGATAAAACTCAATCATCAGATGATGAAAAGTCAGTTAAACCAGATCCTAACTCCAGTACACAAACTGATAAGAAACCTTACATACCATAAGCCGGACAAGATATCCACTTTGTTAAGATTGCGTTCTAAAGTTGCCGAACGAACTTCTTAACTTTGAAGTCTGATTATAATATCAATAGTAAAAAACGAAGACATTCACGGCCATTATTGAAATGTAATAATTTTCCGCCCAAGAACGATTCTATTAAAAGATCAAGTTTCTTGTGCCGAGGGAAGAACAAAAACAAATTTGTATCTGACAACAAAAATGGCTTCAGAAGACCGTCATTATACAACTACAGTCGACTTTATTTTTTTAAGGAATTCTCGATCGACTACAAACGATCCGTCCCTGAAAAATATGCTTTCATATAAAAATAAAACCTTTGGTGGAACAAAGACCTTGATGTTGAATACAAAATCTTCAGAGTTCTCTATTCACAATCGACGAACATCAAAACATCAAAAAAAAACAAAATAATTTTTCTAATTATCACATGGCTAACAGAAAGAAACAGAAAGAAAACCAGAATAATCTGAATCTCATAGAAATTTTTATTTATTCTCAAATTTGGATTGGAGAATTGAATATATCAGTCATAAGAGAAACCAGTGTTGTCGACTTGAGTTCTCAAAACTACTCGACTCAAAAAATTATTAAACTGACTCGACTCCTGACTCGTTTAAAAAATATTGACTTGACTCGAAGAAAAATAAAACTGACTTGGTTTATGACTCGTTTACTAAATGTTTCTGATTCAACTGCACTCGAATTTTTAATTTTACTTTAATATTTAGTAAATACTAAAATCAAATTTTTAATATTATTAATAGTAATTATTATTGTCGATTGAATGAATATATTTTTTTTAATTTAACTTTTATAATTTTTTTATCTAATTATTTTTTTAAAAATTAATTTTTACAAGATTTGTTGTTTTTGTGAACTAATATTGATTCAAAATAAAAAAAATTGTTAATAGTTTTTTAAAAATGTTATGTAAATTCTATAATTCAGGTAAATCAAATCAAGTTTGTTTAAATAATATGAATATTTTTTAATAAGGTAAAAGGGGGGAAATGTGTTAACTCGTCTTGACATTATTTTATGTCCAGTTGCTACAACCTTTAATAAAAATGCCATATAGGTGTAATTCTGCCAATATATTAACTCCATTCCAAAAAGTCTTAAGAAAAGCGTGAACGACATCGAGAAAGTATAAGTCTTTTAAAATAACCCATACAAATGTGTTAGGGTTTCGAAAAATGCATATGAACACTTTTGATAAAATTTTATGTAGAAAAAAATTAAAATAATTCTTTTGGTAAAATTAATTTATTAAAATAAATTTTAAATAGAATAATATTTAGTTTAACAAAACTTGGAATTAAAAATTATAAATGTATGTTTTACTTCATCAAAAATTATAAATATTTTAGTCTTTGTTTTACTTCATCAATTTTCAAGGCTGATAAAAACTGCTATATAAACAGCAGCAAATTTAGTTTTAGTTTGCCCAAAAATATCTGCAAGAAATTTACCAAAAGAAGTCTCTGTAACAAGTAACGTAAATACAAAATTCATTTTATTTTCATTTTATTCTTTTAAAATATTGTTAAACCATTAGTATCCTGTATGAGAGAAAAAGGTTTAATCTAAAAAGTACAATATCGTTCGTTTTCGAAGATTCACAGTCTTTACTGTAATCTGTTAACCCGCACGAAATATTGATTTGTGTTGGTATTCTGTCATCAAGAATTGAATTATTATTATTATTTTTGAATTGTTAATTTTTGTTAGTTGAAATAAAGTTTTATAAAAGAATTTGTGTTCATTATTCATATATTTATGTTGGAAGTCCTTTCTGATTAATTGGAGTCAGATCAAAGATTTTCAGATTAAAGATTGTTTATTAAAGATTATTGATTAAAGAATAAAGAATAGAGATTTACGATTAACGATTAAGATTTAAGATTTGTGTTTTAAAAGTAAATAATTATATTAAAGATAATTTAATACCCAACAAATGTATTTTAAGCACAATTAAGACAGGTGTCAGTAAGGTGACATGTTTCACAAGCACACAGATTATAGATGCATCAATGTAGCCATTCTTAACTAGTGTCTATCCATCCGCATTGACACACATAACCTGAAGTCTTTCTTTTTTCAGCTTTCTTTGCTGCGGTGACACATGGTAAAGCTTGTTTCTTGCTTCTCTTCTCTGCATACTCATTCACTGGAGATTTCTCTTTTTCAGGTCTCTTCGCGGAGACACACGACAAATGTTGTAGGCCTATGTCACTAGATGTGCTTGGCTGGGTTGGGTCCAATGCTGGTGTACACCCTTTTTTTGATTGTCTTTTTTTTGTAAAATATTCTCAGGTGAATAAAATATTGGTAGAGGTAAATGTTGTCAATGGATGTTGTGATATATGCTGAGTGGGAAGCCTCATCGACAGGAGATAATGGGTCCTTTGCTGGATACCGACCACAGTGAGCAAAGGAATTCACCACAAGACCTCTCCGACTTAGTAGCTGATTCCATACTGGCTGGAAAAGAAGGTGAAATTCGTGGCGTGTCAAAATGAAATTGTTATGTTGCATCAAATTTTGTCTCAACTATGTCGCCAGATAGTTTTCAGAACTTTATCAACGGGAGTCGATGAGTTGTGTGTGGTGGCAAACAAACAAGATCAATTCCATTTGCTAAAGCAAAGTCGATCGCTTCAATGGATAGGTGAGATGAAGGACCGTCCATGGCCAAGATACACTTTTCCCTTCTATTTTAACGCACAAGCTTCTTCCGCTTGTAAGTCCAATTTTTGAAGAAAATGTAATTATATGATATGAGACACACATACAAAGTTGTTAGTCAAAAAAATTAATATAAATGTTAATGGTAACAAAGTGGCATAATTACCCCCGAAAATTTTAAAACATCCATTTAATTATTATTTATAAGTTAATTTAGTATTATCAAATTCACTTCTTTATGGTTTTAATCCTCAGATATTAGCTAATAAATAATGTTTACCTTTTTAAAACGTCAACAATAACTTAAGAAATATCGAACTGTAAAAGCAGACAAGTAAGAAATCGAATATAAACGTAAACAACCATGTGATATTTAATGTATTAAAAGGCTTCTACATAGACAGAAGACAGCATATCTGCATGATGTATTAAGGCTTCCACCGAATAAGCGTAAACTAGAATAATTGAAAACAATTTAAAATGTCAATATAATATTTAAAATATGATATATACAGTCGCGAGCAAAAGTAATGGGCCACCTAGGTAAAATATCTATTTCATTAGAAATAGGCACTTGACTAAAACAATATGCTATATAATAAGTTATATATTATTTCTGAAGGGCTATTAATTAAACTTAGTATGCTACAAAGATTAAAATACATTAGTA